>JBBPBX010007440.1:50083-65305 GCA_038048925.1 Garcialebias charrua
GCGTATTAATGGCACAAAAAATAGTTGGCTTTCAAATGTTAGATGAAAAGAAAAGGTTCAGGTTAAAAAAACGCATAACAAATGTCCAGAGACATTTGTCATTAACTAAAGCAAAGGGTCCAAAACGATTGAAAATTCAGAAATAAGATAATTATTAAAGTGCACTGGGTGATCTTTCTACTGTCTTTATCTGTCTTCTCTCTTTTTTTTTTACCTGAATGAGTAATATCAGGGTGGGGACTTTAAATATCAATTTAAAACATGGGCGTGGCCAGGATTTTGTGAGGGGCGGTTCGTTTAAAGGAAATGTGGACCTTGAAAGAGCAACACGTCTCGGTGGTTCACTGGAAACGCGTCGGGTTACCGCTCCAAAGCTTTTCTCGACTCGGTTTCGAATCTCACCTGGTTGAACTTATTTTACCCTTAACAACCTAGCGCTTCAAACGACCAAACCGAACTGCGCACCTCCACTCGCTAATTAGTTACGCACAATACTAGCTAGCTAAAATGCTAAAAACAAACTATGCGCGTCTCAGCTTCTCTCCATCCAGCTCTAAACTGCAGGTACAGACAGCTCGTCCCCCCTCCCCCACCCCTCTGAGCTGCGTGTGGCTGTGTCTCCCTCGCTCTAAATTGTCATTACAAACACGTGCAGCTCAACTGTCTCTTGAGTTCTACAGTCAGTCCACAGACCAAGAGGCAGGTGATCAGAGACAGATCAGTCAGATAAATGGAATAATTCCTGCATGAATAGATGAAGCTGAAACACCAACAAGCTTCAGGGTCAGCTGATCACCTTGTTACAAGTTCTGGAAGTTATAGCTCATTTAAAGGCAACATATATTTTGTTGTAGGTTTCATTAGTGCCCAACAGATCTTAAGCTTCATTTTATTTAGTTGTTTTAGGAAACTACACCTGCACTTTAGTTTTTGTGGTGGATTTTGTTGATCTATATTTTGTGTAGACTTTTTAAATCTAAATAACAGATCTTTTTTTATATACTTGGGAGACTGAATACTTTACTAAATAAGTAATTTTAGTAAAATTGCCCCTTGTTGTTTAAAAAAATATATATAATACTGCAAAGCAACATGTTGAGTTAATTTAGTCAAATACATAAATTTGATTTATTTTTTCTTTATTTTGTTATATTACGAAATTTATCGTTATCGTGATAATGCTCTGAAATATCACAATATGATTTTTGAGCCATATTGCCCACCCCTACTTGGAAGATTCTCATCTTTGAGAGAGAGTCTGAGCCAATACCTGGAATGTGGGTTTTTGAGGAGCCTCTGTTTGAAAACGGTTTCCTCTCGTCACAGCTACTCTCATCTGGTACGCTAATTCTAGGATGAAGGAAGCAGGCTGTGTGAAGCTGGGCCATCTAATGAAGCTGTCCGTGACCAGTCTGACGGAGAGTCTACAGATGTGATCCAGCAGACTTGCATTAAGGATTAAAGAAGAAACATGTGCCTCTCTGCCAGTTTCCATAAGAGCGTTTGCTGTTGATGGGACTCTGTCTGACCAATGGGATGATGAATATGAGTAATGTACATGTTTCCTTCCCTGATCGTCTCCCCTGCTATGGGTCAGTGGCAGGATGAGCCAGAATTGTTGGTGTCCCTCCAAGATACCCAATTGGGTTGCTTTGAAAGCTTGGGGAAGAAAGTTTTGTATAATGTCTGCGTGAAAGTGCTGAATCTACGCTCTGGCAGAAGTGAGGATGTCGAAGTGGCTTGAGTTTTTTTGACTCTAGCTCTACTCCAAGAGGCTGTTGGCGGTCCCTGTACAAACCCCCAGTTGAGAAACGGGTGGGTGACCTCCAGTGGAGGATTGTGCATGGGGCCATAGCTACAAACGGGTATCTGGCACACCTTAATCCTTGCGTAAGTGTTTCCTGCTGTTATTGTTCTCAAGATGAAACATTATCTCATTTATTTGTTGAATGGTCAAGATTGAAGCCTCCTTTTGTTCTTTTAGGTCAATTGTTTCGTGGGTTTGGTGAACAGTTTTCTAACTGTCTTTTTATTTATGGTCCACGGTACTGTGCAAGAAATAAATCTACAGTATTCACGTTCTTTTGAATTTTATTTCTGGGACTGCGAAACTGGCAATATGGTTATCGAGGAGAAACAAAAAGAATGGTCATCAAACGGATGATGCTTGTGTTTTATTTCAGAGACTGGTAATCACTCGAATTCGTGTGGAGTTTGAGTTTTTCAAGTTAACAAAGAATATTGATGCCTTTGTAAATAAGTGGGGTATTAATGATGTTTTGTGTTCATTAGATGAAGCCTCTTTAGTTTTTTTCATTTATGAGTTAGTGTTAATGTTTTTGTTTGATGTAAGAAGTGTGAAATAAAGACATTTTTAAACTCTCTCTCACCTAGTTAAACCATTTTTTTCATTTAATATGAAAGGCAAGTAAGTAAATTAAAATATAAGCTGATAGTTTACACTCATTCATTCATTCATTCATTCAACCTTTATTTATACAGGCTAGCCTCGTTGAGTCACGGGGACTCATTTACAAGAGGGACCTGTCTCACTCACACCAAACAACCATCCACTCTCTCACTCACACCTAGGGTCAATTTAGAGTCACCAATCAGCCTAACATGCATGTTTTTTGGTCTGTGGGAGGAAACCGGAGTACCCGGAGGAAACCCACGCATGCACGGGGAGAACATGCAAACTCCACCCAGAAAGGCCCCGGACCGGGATTTGAACCGGCAACCTTCTCGCTGAGAGGCAGCAGCTCTACCAGTTGTGCCACCGTGCTGCTACTCTCAAATGCTTTGGGTATTTGGATAGTTTTTACAAAAAAAAGACACAGGATGACTGCACATTTGAAAGAATCTGTTGTTGCTGTGACTTTTATTCGACACGTCAGACCTCTGTTTATTTTTGTCTCTGACAGTCTCCACAGTTGGGTTGACATGAGGGGATTAGGCACACTTTGTGTTTGCTAAAAGAAAATCAGAATGAAAGTAGAAAGAGCAGCGGGACACACGATATTATCTGCTGCCAGTTTGCATGCCAACCTGATCCTCTGTGTGTGAGTGCTGTGAAAACAATCAGCATTGTGGGTATTTTTTTTTGTCTCACACAGTAGGTGAAGTCATGAGCTGTATGCAAAGAGTAAAGGAAGGAGACAAAGTTCACATGTGCACAAAAAGCCTTACATTTTCAGTAATTAACAACTGGATCGTGGAGTTTAGAGTTGTAAATAGCTCAGTAAGTTTTACACGGTATGCATTTTCTTTCATGTCTTAAACTGTAAAAGTGCTTAAAAGTGTGCAGCAACACCTATCTCCTCCCTTTTTTTGTCCCATACTTCACCTCCTCTCCTCTGTTCTATATCTCCTCTTGTTCTGTTCTTGCACTTGTCCCTGCAGAGTGCACCTACCTTTTACATTGGGAATGAGATGTAGATAAACCCTAACCCTCACTATTAGCTCTCTTATCTGCCTCACTAGACCAAATAGCCCCCATGCAGTCCAAGAGAATTCAATGAAAAAACGGGCACTATTTTAACAAAAAAGTCACAACTGTGTTATATTCATCATCTCCCATCATCATAGCACTACAGAGCACATGGAGGTTGCATAATTTGTCGGCTCAAAGGTTAGAGGTTGTAAAAATATCCGTCTGTGTAACAACTTTGAAAAATATGCTTTTATTTTTAATTATGTTTGAAATTTCACCAAATCCTGATAACCGTTGAAGAACCCTCATGTTGGTTATGTTTTAAGAGTTTTCTTTAACGTAGTATGTTAAAAATAAAAATCTGTACTGTCACTATAGCTGTGTCCCAATCCAACGGCTGCATACTTCGAAGGACCCGGCTTACCCGGTCGACGTAGGCCGGGTCCTTCAAAGACCACGTAGACCGGAAGTCAGCGGCTGTGAATTGGGACAGGTCTAACCTTCAGGGTTACGTCGGCCAGAGCCCTAGAGAGAGAGAGTTCCGACACTCTTTGAACTCGCCGACAGTTCACGTGGTTCATGTAGCTCTCAATTGTTCCAAACAGCTCGTCGCACAGAGTGGTAAGATGTTTAACAAAAAAATATTACCCAAACAACACAAGGACCTTTCTGTCCCCACACACTCAGGTAAAAAACATGAAACTGCAGTTAAAGCGAGAGCTTTACGCAGGGGTTATCCGTCTTTCTCTCCTGTCAGCCTGACAGAAGCAAGCGCTGAAGGAGAACCTCCATGGAAGCGATGCTTGTTTTGTTCACCCGCTAATGCCGGTTCTTCTGCCCAACCAGGCACAGCCATAGAACATTGTAAGAACTGTTACGCAGAAGTCGATAAATGGCCCTTTTCATTCCAGCCTCCCATGGGTCAATGTGGTTGATGCCAACCAGTTGGAGGTAGAGGCTTATTCATTCTCCCTCACGAGGGTGTGTTCCAACTATAGGGGGATCACACTCTTAAGCCTCCCTGGTAAGGTCTATTCAGGGGTTCTGGAGAGGAGGGTCCGTCGGATAGTCGAACCTCGGATTCAGGAGGAGCAGTGTGGTTTTCGTGCTGGTCGTGGAACACTGGACCAGCTCTACACCCTCAGCAGGGTCCTGGAGGGTGCGTGGGAGTTTGCCCAACCAGTTTACATGTGCTTTGTGGACTTGGAAAAGGCATTCGACCGCGTCCCTCGGGGGGTTCTGTGGGGGGTACTCCGGGAGTATGGGGTACCAGGCCCATTGATATGGGCTGTTAGGTCCCTGTACGACCGGTGTCAGAGCTTGGTCCGCATTGCCGGCAGTAAGTCAGGCTCGTTTCCAGTGAGAGTTGGACTCCGCCAAGGTTGCCCTTTGTCACCGATTCTGTTCATAACTTTTATGGACAGAATTTCTAGGCGCAACCAAGGTGTTGAGAGGATCCGTTTTGGTGGCCTTAGAATCGCTTCTCTGTTTTTTGCAGATGATGTGGTCCTATTGGCTTCATCAGATCGTGATCTACAGCTTTCGCTGGAGCGGTTTGCAGCCGAGTGTGATGCGGCCGGGATGAGGATCAGTTCCTCCAAATCCGAGGCCATGGTCTTGAGCCGGAAAAGGGTAGCATGCCCTCTCCGGGTCGGGGATGAGGTCCTGCCCCAAGTGGAGGAGTTTAAGTATCTCGGGGTCTTGTTCACGAATGAGGGAAAACTGGAGCGTGAGATCGATAGGCGGATAGGTGCAGCATCCGCAGTGAAGCGGGCGCTGTACCGGTCTGTCGTGGTGAAGAGAGAGCTGAGTCGAAAGGCAAAGCTCTCAATTTACAGATCGATCTACGTTCCCACCCTCATCTATGGTCATGAGCTTTGGGTTGTTACCGAAAGAACGAGATCTCGGATACTTTTTTCATTCATTCAACCTTTATTTAGTCAGGTAATTCTTTTGAACCTCATGGGCTCATTTACGAAAGCGACCTGCTAAAACTAAAGAACAATGAACAGCAGTGGTAGAATTTCCTTAAACAATAAACAAACAAACAATAAACAATAGAAAACAAAAGAGAGAAAAAAACAAAAGAAAGTTTTTTTTTTTACAAAGTATCAAAAAACTAGCAAAACATTATAAGGTAGACGTATAAAATCAAAGACAGGAACAAATCTGCATTGGTTTTTGCCAGGATTCCAACAGATTCTGAAAACCATTTAGAGAAGTCAAGGTCGAGAGCTTCAGATCTTTTTGTAAGATATTCCATGAAGCAGGAGCGGAGTAGGAGAAGGCCCTTTTTCCAAGTTCAGTCCTCACTGACGGAACACTGCAGGTAATCATGTCCTGAGAGCGCACACTGTAGCTGCACTCACGTAAAGACATGTAGGAGGAGATGTATGAGGGCAGCAGACCAAGAAGTGATTTAAAGATGAAAATGTACCAGTGGAAGAGTCTGCGTGAGGTTAATGATGTCCAGTTAACCAGTGAATACAGGGTGCAGTGGTGGGTAGATAGATAGATAGATAGATAGATATATACTTTATTGTCCCCAAGGGGAAATTTGTCTTGGACATCGTACGCTAAACAACACTTCTACCAACAATACAGTCACATGAACACAATACAAATTTAAAAGCATATAAAATAAAAACATATTGCTCAGTTAAAAACACATTGCTTTTAAAAACACACATTGCTCAATAAGACAATTCAATGCTCATAATACTCATACGATAATCACAACCAGTTATGAATCTTAGTGCACCATGATAGACAACATCCAACATCCGCAGGGTGCTTGTAGGAGCATTCATGTAGAGAATGTCACCGTAATCAATGGAGGGAAGGAAAGTCACAGATACAAGGCGTTTCCTAACATTCAGTGATAGACATGATCTGTTTCTGAAAAAGAAACCCAGTTTAACTTTCAGTTTCTTCACTAGGTTTTCCACGTGGAGTTTAAAAGAGAGATGTGAATCGATCAGGATACCCAGATATTTATAGGAATCAACAAACTCAATAGGGACACCATTTGAAGATAAAATCAGAGGAGGATCTGCTGGAACTGCCTTCCTATATGAAAAAAAGATGTAAGAATTATGAGGAGGTCAATATTAATACTGACCTCTTTATCTTAATTAATTTACTTATTCAGATTGAATAGTAAATGTTCACGGATTCTGTTCTTTTTCAGTTTACCCAATATTTCTGTGGTCTTTATGATGGATAAATAAACAGAGCCATTAAGTGACAATGGACACGTTAACTTAGTTTGATATGTCAAAGAGACACTATCATTTATTTAAAATAAATCAACTAAATTAACACCATTACACTTGATTGACATGATTTCACTTTCTTTCAATTCAAATACGTCAGCACACTTGATTTAACACAACAGACATAAATACTAGATGTTACACATATTTAGTCTGAGGGGCATTTCAGCTTAAAATATAGTTTCCAGCTTAGGTTGAGAGGGAAAAGAAATAGGAGGAAAGATTTAAGAAGAAAATTATCCTGAGCATGAGACCAGAGTGACACTTCTCATCCGACTTCTGCTAAAATCCAAGTACGTTTTGTAAACAGCCCTTTACCTTTTGACGACAGCCCGGTAAGAGGGAAGACACCAGCCTTCAGATGCACAGAGTCCTTTAGTCCCAGCACGTCCAAAACTGGTTTTAGTTTACGTTTCAACGTCTCCTGGCTTCCGCGTTGGTCATCAGAGAATATGTCAGCTTCAGGCCTCTGACTTCAAGAAGAGATGTTTCTCAAAGAAAGTTCATTAGGAACTTTGGAGCTTTTGCTCGGGGAACTGGATGGAGGCGTCCATCAGTTCTAGCTGACAAGTTAGTCTTTGGCTCTTGACCAAGCTTGACCAGCTGCAAGGCAGAGAGCTTTCAGGTCTCCGTCCATTCAAACTCTCTGTCCATTCAAAGACTGAAGCGTTTCCGCCCAGTTAGAACTTAAAAAGACAGGAACACAGAGAGGAGTTCACTTGCCTTATCAAACCCAAGGTTACAAGCCAGCAGCAGAGGGAAATGTTTAGGAACAGACAGAGAAAGCTGGAGCCTTGTTCATGAAAAACAACTGATTAAACTGTCTTCTTATTTCTAAACAAAACAGTCGGGTCTCTGTGACCCGATATTTCCCTTTAACACAGCAGTGAACACAGTTTAACTCTCACAGAATAACACAGCTTAAAAGCACACATCATGAAAATGACGAAAGTTATTCTTTTGATCACATTAGAATAAAATCAAAGATAGAAATAGTCTCTTTTGGTGACTATATTTATCAGATTATAGCTAAATGAATGATTTTGTAGTAAATGTCTTGCTTTACTGAGTGGTCAGTAAAGGTCATCACCAAAGGTGGGCACAGACCGCTAGGGGAGCGCTAAATCGCTATTCCGCTTACAGTGGACCTAAACTTTTTGTCAGCGTTTTTGTGAATTGACTAACTTTTATAATTCATAAGCGGATTTCTGCTATTTTTATTTAAAATGCAGTACCGCTAATAACTAATTATCTATCAGTAAAAACCAATAAACTTATTTACAAGCTCATAATGCTGCTTGTTTTACCTTTTTCCCTACCGTAAACAGCAGAGAGGAGGAGGGTGTGAGGGTGAGGGAGGGTTGGAGGGGGGAGGGAGCAGAGGGGGGGATCTACCATGTAGGTAAATGCCTGGGGATCCCATCAGCATGAGGCCCCGGCCCCGCCGCGCCCCGGCCAGTCACCTAATTCCTAACATTGATCCTGCTTGTTAATCTACATTTAACATAAAAATAATTATAGTTACGATGAAAACAATCATTAAATAAGCAATTTAAAAAACGGTTGATTTCATTATCCCCCTACTAAAAATGGACTATTCCATCTCGACAGCTTCCGGGTTAGAGGTGAACTCAGAGGCTAATTCCGTGGCTAGCTGTTTGTGCTGGGTACTTGGACAAATCCTTAGAAAACCCAGCTGTTTCAAGCCAAATTAACGCGGCCGGAGGATTCTATTTTGTGTTCTGTGTATACCACGCGACGGTGAGTCGTTATTTTCATGTATTTTTATTACTTTTCATTAAATCTGTTGAGTACCTATAGACGCTAACTGTCTGCCGGTTGGTTGTGGGTTACTAATGGAAATCCTTAGAAAACCCAGCTGTTTCAAGCCAAATTAACGTGGCCGAAGGATTTTATTGTGCGTTTTGTGTCGACCATTCGACGGCGAGTCGTTAGTTTTATGTATTTGGGTTACTTTCATCATGTATAAATGCCGTGGCGACACACCCGTGTATTTGAGATTTAAACGTGGTGTTGACCGATGCTGCCTTTTTGGGTGAGCAGGTACTCATCGATCTGTTCACCAAATATAACACACCCATCCCCTCCAGTGCAGCTGGAGATGAGCACAGAAGAACAGTCAGAGTAGCCTGAAGTTGAGGAAGGGCAGGGAATAAAACTGTTACACTAAGTGACTAAAAACATTTTTTTTCTATTTCTCATGTTTTATAATCAAAAAAGGCGTTCAATACAAGATCAACTGGACTTTATTTGTTGCAGAAAACGTTTCACCCTTTATCCAAAAGGCTTTTTCAATCCAGAATGGCAGCTGTAAGACTGAGAAGAAGTTTTATACTAATAAAACGCATAAAACTTCAGTCTCACAGCTGCCATTCTGAACGTTTTCTGCAACAAATAAAGTCCAGTTGATCTTGTATTGAACGCCTTTTTTGATTTTATCATGTCCTGGACGACTGAGAATTTTCACCAGCTTATGTTTTATAGGCATTTTGTTGTGTATATACTTTTTATATTTTTATATATTTGTTTAATCACATTGTGTTTATTTACTCATGGCCACCACAATTTTTGAGTAGATGTGTTTTTTCAGTAATACAGTAAAATAGTGTCTGGAAATGTTTTTTTATTTCTTCTTTATTTCTTTCCAAAGAAAATCAAGGTTTTCATGCATGCACATGACATGTGCACAGAAATTAACAAGCACAAATTCACAGCTTTTTCATTTTGTGGCTTAAAAATAAATCATTAAATAATAAACAATAAACTTTATTTGTATAGCACCTTCGTCATCTGTATACCCATAATGCATTGCAGGGCACTTCAGTTTTCCAGAAAACAGTTAAAAATAAGTTTATCGATGCATTTTTAATGAAAAATCTACAATAAACAAACAAAAAAAGGACAAAGAAGCAGTCGAAAAGCATTCCACACATTAAACAACTTTTAAAATTTTGGACCCTGAGTGAAAGTTGTATTTTAATAGATGACACCCGGAGCGAATCGCTGTTAAAAAGTAGGGCAAGGTGAGGTGTATATTAGTTTATACGCCTGTAGTTGGCAGTGTGGTGCAGATATTGCAAAACGTTGCTGGCTACAAATTGTTGAATATAAATAGCGGATTAGATTAGCTTCCCCTAATTTTGATAAGGCCTTTGTGCATTTGAAATTGTGGACCTAAAAAAATTAATAAGCGTTTTAGAAATTGTGGAACTAATTTTTTAATTAGCGGTGCCCACCTTTGGTCATCACTGGACAGTTTAAAAACCTTAATTTGACCCTGGGTAGGTCCATTACATCTCCCCCCTTTTGGAAGCCATCGCCAGTCCTTGGGGATGGGGTCCAACACGAAAGGAAACCTTGAACTGTCTTTGATCTTGAAGTAATCCAGCAAGTGGAAAAGAAAAATCAAAAATTATAATCCCATAAAGTTTTTGGAAATTCCATACTGTTCGGAGGTAATCCCATTGCGAAAAGCTTTTAATCCTTTGGAAAACAAAGTCTGTGATCCCTTGGAAAACAAAGTCTTATAATCCACAGCGGTAATTCCACAGCAGTAATTCCACAACGATTAGTTTTGTTGATTGATCAGCAACAATTGTTTTCATAATCAGCATGTAGAGGGGATCCCTCGATTGACGCAGAGGAGGCGACCCTTGGATGAAGGTTGAAGACCAAGCGTTGGAGCTGCAGGTCCCCACATCGAAGGTTGTTGGCTGGTTGGTTTCCAGTCAGTGCCACTCTGGTTCTATGTGTCATGCAATTATGTGGTTTTTAAGGTGGGCTTATGATTGGGATTTTACATTAAGCCTTACCTATATGCACCTGGTATGTAAGCTATCATGGTTTAGATCAGCTACAATTACCAATTAAGGGGTGGATCAATTCTGTAAAATTAGATATAGGGATCTGTACCTATAAAATTTTGGAGGGCTTCTGTAACGAAGGCCTCTAATTCCAAACTATTCCTCCATTCATTACTTAGTTTAGGTTAAACTAAAATAAAAATGAAATATAGTTTGATCTAAATGTCTGTTGTCTTTTAGACGAACGACGTAGGATTTGGTATTCCTAATAAATTTTGAAGTCTATGGCGAGACTCATCAAAATGAATAGACAATCTAGAATTGAAACGATCGGATCGGTTCAATTTAGAAATTGTGAGGTCAATGTAGTTTATTGTACTTTGAGCAACTTTAAACTACATTGACTCTTCGACGATTGAGATTTAACAAAACGAACTGCATGTTGGCATAGTTAAATCCATATCATTCATTAACCAATGTTAATATAAAACCTTTTGGCTGGGAGTGTTCAGAACCAAACAATATCTCAACTAATGACAACAGTAATGACTAAACAACAAGGAAACAACGTTTCACTGCTTCGACACACTCTTGTCGTCAGATTCCAAAGTGCAACACACAAGAAAAACAGGTCTCAACTTTATGACTGAGGTCAAATTAAATCTCGTGGATTTAAACGGTTGTTAAGGTTAGTTTTTTGTTGTGGGTTTTAGGCTTAGCGTTTCTAAGTTCAAATTGGACAATGCGACTTATAGGGTGGAAATACGGTAGTTTAAACCTGATTAGTTTATTTACTAACTTGTGTTTGGACGACCTTATTATCCCATGAAGTCGGTGTGTTTGTGAGATCTTTGTCTTTTGTGGAGTCATTGAACGCCTTGTAAGGTTTGATCTGATTTCGATGTACCCATTTAGCAATTGGCTCTTTGCGGCCTTTGCTGATTTTGATTTCGTAGACGACTGAGGACACTTTGTCTGTTATCAGATGAGGTCCAGTCCACCTGGGCATTAGTTTGCGGGCGAGAGTTCCGGTCTCGGACCCTCCTTTCCCGGTTGCTGGGGCGAACGTATAGTACCAGACTCTGTCTCCCACTTGGAGTTCATTGTGAGAGGCCTTCTGGTCGTAGTACGCCTTGCGTCCTTCAGCGGATTTTTCCAGGTTTTTCTGGGCGAAAGCAAAAGTGTTTCTGAGGTGTACATTCAAATCTTTCATGTATTGTTGTGTAGTGTAGGCTGTCGCCATGGCGGCGTCGCCTGGTTGGTACAACAGGTGTAGAGGGAGAGTCATTTGTCGACCGGTCATCATCTCGAAGGGAGAGATGCCAGTTGATGTGTGTGGAGTGGCTCTTATGGCCATGAGGACCAGAGGGAGTTTCACGTCCCAGTCCTTGTGGTTTGCAGCCACGTATTTCTTCAAAATACTCACCACAGTTCTGTTTGCTCTCTCTACTTGGCCTGAAGCCTGTGGGTGGTAGCCGACATGAAAGTTGGCCTTGACGCCTAGCGTCTTCCACAGTTCTTTCATCACTTCACCTGTGAAGTGTGTACCTTGGTCTGAGTTCACCCTAAGGGGAAGTCCAAACCTTGAGAATATATGATTCATTAACAACATAGCAGTGGTTTGTGCTGTGTCGTTAGGAGCTGGTAGGCATTCTACCCATTTGGTGAATGCACAGGTTACCGTGAGAAAATATTTATTTCCTCTAGAGCTCTTAGTGAGTGGTCCAACCCAGTCGATCTGGAGGTCAGACCATGGGAATGCAATGCCTCTGCTTTGCAGTGGTGCTCTGTGAAGTGGTCTGGTTGGCTGAAACTGGCCACAGACCACGCACCCTTCAATGTAGTCCTTGACATCCTTTTTCATTCCAGGCCAATAGGCAATTTGTTTTAATGCCGTCAGCGTGGCTTTATCTCCTTTGTGTCCTGCGGACGGGAGATCATGGGCATGAACTAACATCACCCCCCTTTGGTCATGGGGAACCACGAACACAGGTGAGGACGTTGGTCCATGAGCGAAAGTTAAGATGCCCTTGATTAGTTTTAGCTGTTTGCGCAGCTGATAGAGGACCTTAAGGTCTGGATCGGAATCCAGGTCGTCTTTAGACGGACTATTTTTGTTCGGATCAGTCAGGTACAGTATCATGGAGTTGATAGCAGGATCCGACTTCTGTAGTTGGATGATGTCTGGGTCAGTCAGTGCAGGTCGTACAGAGACTGCGTTGTCAGCAGGTCTGGCTGCGGCCTGTGCACGTGTGACTGCCATAACTCTGACTGAAGGTTGTGTTGGCAGAGTCTCGATTAACCAGGAGGGGTCGAAGGACCATAGAGGACCTTCGTCGGCTCCTTCTTTGGCTAAGGAGTCTGCAATGTCATTGTAGTGCTTGTCATCGCCTGGGACTCTAGAATGCCCTGGAACTTTCTTCCAGTAGATCTGTAAGTCGTGTGATGTCACCAAGTGATCACACGCTATGAAAAGCTCTTTGTGTTTGACCACTTTTCTGTCGCTTGTTAGGAAACCGTTCAGTTTCCACACAGCGAGGTGACAAGCGAAACTCAAACGAGCATAGTTAGAGTCAGTGCAGATGACTAGCGTCTTGATGGAGCGTTCTACTACCATCTGGAGAGCTATTAGGATTCCTGCAATCTCAGCGTACTGAGAAGTCTGAGATCCTAATTTGTAGCTGAAAGTTATCTGCTCTTGGTCTTGGAGGAGGACCCCTCCAACACCTGCTCTGCAGATCTTGTCGCGGAGGAATGAAGATCCATCCACGTACAATGTTGTCATATCTTTGCAGATATTGTCATCAAAGAAGTGGTGATTCGGGTCTTCAGTTACTGGGGGTTTTACCTCAACCGGCGGCTGGGTGGCTGGTACATCTTGTGTACACTTCTGGCAGATTGCCAAGTCCGTCCCCAGATGAGACTTCTTGTTTTGACCATAACGTATGTCTAGGTTAAAACTTTGAAGCGCCATGAGCCACGTTGCAACACGTGAGTTTGTCACCACACCATCTCTGATGCGTTCACTGTTAAGGAAGTCACTGGCTGGTGTTGTGTTTCCACAATGATTTTCTGCCCACCAATGTAGCTGGAGAAATGTTTAACTGCCCACACTGTGGTCAGTAAAGCTTTCTCACAGTCTGAGAATCTCAATTCGGGGCCTGCCATCGTTTTGCTGGCGTAGGCTACTACACGTTTGTCTCTGTCGTGTATCTGGTACAGACCTGCACTTATGCAATGAGCTGAGAAGCCCACTTCCAAGTAAAACTCTTTGTTGTAGTCTGGGTAGACTAAACAAGGGGCTGACTTGATCCTGTTTATAAGAGCGTCCATTGCCTGTTGCTGTTTGTCAGTCCAAACAAATGGTACGTCTTTTTTAAGGAGTTCAGTCAGTGGTTTCGCAAGGTCCGCATAGTTTTCGATGAATTGGTTCGAGTAGTTACACACGCCCAGAAAACTTTGTAGTTCTTTGAGATTGGTGGGGACTTTGAGATTGTCGAGGCCTTGGGTGCGAGTCAGCTGTGGTTGTACTCCGTCAGGACCTACAAGTAGGCCAACGTAGTCCACTTTGGTTCTGCACCATTGGCATTTTGACAGTGATATTTTAGCACCAGCAGTTGTCAGCTGATTCAGAACGTGGTCGATCTCAGCCAAATGTGAGTCCAGTGTTGGCTGCCTCAAAAGGACATCGTCCACGTAGATCAGTGTCCCACGCTCGTGGGCGTCTGGACATGCTTTGTTCAAGAAAATGTTGAACTCTGCAGGTGAGTTAGCGTAGCCAAAGGGACACCTGTTAAAGGTGTACTGACGGCCACCAAAAGTGAAAGCTAGTTTGTACTGGTCCTCGGCGCGCACAGGGATGGTCCAAAAACCAGAGGCGACGTCGAGAGTCGAGAAGTACTTACCATTGGTGACCTTGGGCAGTTCCTGTTGGAGTTGCGTCATAGGCCATCTGGATAAGGGAACTTGTTTGTTTAGCTTTCGGTAGTCTATAGTGAGTCTCCACTTACCATTTGGTTTTAACACCGGCCATAAAGGCGCAGAGTAAGTGCTGTTACAGTATCGGATGATACCTTTTTCTAACAGGTCATTAATGATTTCTCTGATAGGTTGATGTGCTGCCAGAGGAATCTTGTACTGTCTGACAAATGCAGGGGGAGCATTAGGCGGGGTTGGGATGCTCACTGTGTGGAGCGTGGTCAACCCACAATCCATCGAGTCAGTCGAGAATGATCTCTCATATTTTAGAAGAACTTTGCGAAGTTTGTCCCTTTCTTCATCAGTTTTCAGGGCGTCGGCTTGGGCGACCACCTGGTCAATCTGTGAAGCAACTGAGAGGGGTTCTTGTTCTTTGGGGAGCTCCAGTGAGTCCCCTTCAGTGTCGTAAAACCTGTCAACAGGTAGTGCACTGTAAGTTTGGGGGCATAGACTGTCTCCTTTGTTGAAACCGAACCTGCGGACAGTGTCCTGGTCGGACTCAGTGGGGGAGAAAAGAGCTATGGCCTGTGTTGGTTTCGTGAACAAGACTTGCCCCGTGTGTTGATTTGGGATCAAGTTTTCTGGGAGTCCTCCCAGAAATGGAATGCTTAGCTCAAAATCATGAAAATCAGTAGAGATCAACCATCCTAGCTGTGTGTTTTTTGGGATCAGTACCTCTTCTGTGCTTGTGTTGCACACAGCAACAGTCGTG
>JBBPBX010007441.1:24262-34391 GCA_038048925.1 Garcialebias charrua
GATACGGTAGATACAGTTGTCATCCTCGGTTACTCATGACCCAGGAGAAATTTGATAGTCACATGACCCAGGAGAAATTTGATAGTCAGCCCATTTTTATTTAATCAACTGAAGTTATTAAAGTTCCATGATTTGGTGATTATATTTTATCAGTTATGTATAGGGCTCAGAATAACACGTTACCTTTAAATATCAAAATACATTTTGCTAAAAGACAAAGTTGTTATAATCTTAAGGGTACAGAGATACTTGTAAAACCAAAATACAGAACTAGTTTGAAGGGACGGTCTACCTCAATCCAGGGAATTGGATTGTGGAATGGTTTGGAGAATGAAGTTAAAAATGCCAAGTCAATGTTTACATTTAAGAAAATTATCAAAATTGAATTGTTAAATAAAAATATATGAAGTAGCTTAATGTGTTAGTTAGAAAAATTAGAAAGTTGTTCATTTTGTTCTGTTACTTGAAGATTATTTATGTTTGAACTACTTGTTTGAAAAAAAGGGGCAGATATAATAAGATTTGGTCTTCTTTCTAGTACCTTTCATTTTTATATTTTGTACGTTATTGTTTATGGGATTGTTTTGTGTTTTATTTTAAAATGAACAAATTTATAAATAAAATAAATAACTAGTAAAATCAGAGACAGTGCATTAACATTCAAGCACCCTTGCTGCTGTAGCATATATGAGTGAATGGAGGAAGAAGGGTTACACTTGCTCCTCACTCTATTACACTTTTTGTTTTGCACTCATTAAAACAGCCAGTCGGTTTACTGACCAGCAACAACTGAATTAATGTATTCACCTTTTATAATCACAACTCAGTCTCTGAAGTAGAATCTGTTAAAAACAGAGAATTCTATAATGTGAATGAATATTCATCCAAATGAGATGACAAAATTTGTTTGTTTTTTACAAAAACAACTGATCAAACTAAGAATCATCAACCATCATAAACAAATTGAATAACACAAATGAAAAATAATGATAATTTGGTTTAAAACTATATACCGTATAACTTGTTTAAAAAGTAGTAAAGAAATTATTAAAACAATAATGAACAATCTAAACAATAATTTATTATTAAAAATTAAAAGAGTATTCTTTTAATCTGAGGCAAAAACAATTGAGCAAGAATTATTTTGGCTTTTAGACACACACTTAGACAAAGTTGAACTATTTGATACATACTTTACTTTGGATTTTGGTTGAGAGAAGTTATTTAATCAGATTGTGGCCACATAAGGTTTTCAGTCTTTTGCAGGTTCCTGAGTTCCAGGGTGGCGCCAATGAGCAGCAGCTGAAGGTCATCCCAGTAACTGGCTCAAGGGTTATAGGAGTCTACATAAGAGTTCCATCCCCTGCTGGAGCATTACCTACCAACGGGTACTTGTGCCTCCCTTCTAGTGAATCATATTTACAGTATGATCGTCAGGCACTTTTGGAGCTCCATAGCTTTGCTGAAATGCCTGCAGAGTTTTTGTACAGTGGTCAGTACTCTCCTCCACTGGTTCTGTCTGAGATTCCTGCATTCCTTCTACATGACTCTGGCCTTTCTACCTGGAAGAAACGTTGCAGACGTCGTGGGAATCGTGCAGGGTTTTGGTGAAACTGAGGCACCGTGTGGATTATTCTGTCAAGAGTTATGGGGTTTGCTTTGGATCTGACCATTGCCTCTCTGACCCGTGGTTAGGGATGGGAATTGAGAACCGGTTCTTTTAAAGAACCGGTTCTTTGGAGTTCAATTCCAAGGAATTGTAGGCTGCTTGTCTTAACGATTCAGTTTATCGGTTCTTCTGACTCATCGTGGTGACGCATTTACGTGATGACATCACAGACATGCGCCGTATTCTGTGTTCTTTCCCTAGCCCCACTAGAAAAACAAAAGGTCACTAATCTGGGGGTGACAATGGACCCTTCCCTGAAACTTAACAGTCATGTAAACATGATTGTTAAATCCTGCTTTTTTCAGCTGAGGCGGCTGTCTAAGCTGAAGCCCATACTATCCAAAAAGAACCTGGAGACAGTAATCCATGCTTTCATAATATCGAGGCTCGATTACTGCAATTCACTTCTGTTCGGAATCAGTCAGTCCTCCATTGCATGGCTACAGCTGGTCCAGAATGCTGCAGCCCGATTCTTAACTGGTACAGGCCATGGAGAGCACATTACACCAGTTTTGGCCTCCCTGCACTGACTACCCATTCCCCTTTAGATCCAGTTTAAAATACACTTGTATGTTTTTAAATCTCTGAACAGTTCCACCTTACCTCACTGACCTTCTGCAGCCATATGTCCCACGGCGCTCTCTGAGGTCAGCAGATCAGATGCTTCTCTTAGTCCCAGATACTCGCCGGAAGCTCAGAGGTGACAAGGCTTTCTCTGTTGCAGGTCCAAGACTGTGGAATGAGTTGCCACTGAGTGTCAGGCAGGCTCCCTCTCTCACAGTATTTAAGTCTCACTTGAAAACCCACTTCTATTCTCTTGCCACATGGTGTGATTTGTTTTGATCCTCTCTGTAATATACATCAGAGTCAGAGAGTCAGAGTCAGAGAGACTTTATTGTAATTTGCACCGCATGTGGTACATGTGATGAAACGAAATTATGTACACAGGGTCCCAGTTACATCCAACAACAAAATGTAAGAGAAAAACAGTAATAACATCTAGGATATAACTAAGAAAAACATCAACTAGAAATACACTAAGCCCTAGAGTAATAGAAAAACATCATTATAAACAGCAGCACGAACACGAGTCTGTATGAGCAGATGGTCACAGATGAACACAGCAACAAAAAAACAGATCGCTCTCATAAGCTATGTTTACATGGGCAAAATTCTGTGACCGGATTGAAATGTGCTCTGATTGCATAATTAGATAGTACCGTTTACATGGGCACAATCCGTTCATGACGAGTGTTTACATGCAGCAGGCTTTTATTCTGATCAGAAGTTCTGACATGCGCAGAGTGGTACACTCCCCTTAAAAAAAAAACGAAGAGGAAGTTACTTTCGTAAAAACCACAGAAGAAGAAGTTACTTCCGGGACGAAAGTAAACATACGCGTCCAAAATGGACCCGCGCCAGACTGTAATGACGGCGACTGAGTTTTTACTGCACTCCCTGAATGAACTACAGGTGAAGCAGCGCGTGCTTTTAGTTTTTTTATTCACAGGATGAGAGCGCTGGACGTCCTCTGTCCTCCAAGCTGTCGTGGACAACAACTGTTGGTAAGATAATAAAAACGCTGTATGCTAATAAACTTTTTGTCCTTTCCTTTTCTACCTGTCTGCGTGATACTGTCTGTATTTGTTATTAATTACTATTCTTCCTCTGTTTTCCTGTTTCTGGAGCATCAGTGTCACGATGCCAGGCAGTGCCCTGCCATGATGCCAATGTCCTGCGCCACTCAGACCTCTATCAAAGGGCTCATCTGTTGACAAAAGTAAGGCTAATACTGTATTTACTATATTGTATTTAGTATTACTACAACGATTACAGCTAAGTACAGTATCTCAAAGTAGAGATGCTTAGCTGTAAAGTTTTATTTAAAATAAAATGTTTGAACCATGTCTTTAAACAAATAGTTAAATGTTGCCAAAATGTAAGGCTAACATTTACTATATTGTATTTAATTTTACAACTATTACAGCTAAGTATATCAGAAGACATACTTAGCTGTAAAGTTTTCTTTCAAATAAAATTTGTTTGAACCATAACTTTAAACAAATAAAAAGTTGAACACTAAATATTGGCATGTCCTTTTTTGCAGTCTGTGAGGAACATTGAAGCAAAGGACGTCCGTCTCTTCATTGTTGGTGATCGTGCACCGCTGTTGGACTGGCTCGTCAAAGGATACGCAAACTGTCCTCGTCTGACTCCTCAACAAGTCATTTAATGTTTACCTTGGCGCTGTCAGGTGGAGGTAGAGATGACCGGGTTTCTGAAGTCACAGTGGAGAGTTCTTCTAAAAAGATACTGTACTTATGTATTTGTGTTCACATGCAGTTAACATTTGTATAAAATTATTATCACAATAAACAACTGCAAGTAATACTAGTGAACATCTGAGCTCTTTAATGGACCAAACAGTTTAACACATTCTTGTAAACAGTTGAAATTGCTTGTTTGAAACATGTTTCATTCTTAGTGCAATTTGAGGTATATCAGAAAAACATAAAAATTAAACGTTCAAAACGTTTGTACAAAACAGACGATGTGCACAGATCACATCTTGTAATGATAACAACAAAAAATTTCTTTGGTCATTTAAAAACTACAGTAACCTGTAATTCAGTAACTTCTTTAACAACTCATCACATACTTTCACAATTTCGATGTATGCATGTGATTTCGGAAAACAAAATTGGTGACAAAATAATCGATTTTACTTCCAAAATGTATGTTTCTGTATCCTGATAGAGCAGCAAATGTGTTTTTATCCTGTGAGTCATGCAGAAACTCAGAGTCCTTATTAAACCATCTGACTGTATTAAGTTAGGACATGTACCTTAATTGTACCATAAACTATCAATCCTAATGTCTGTGTAAAAAATACATTTACAGATCTGTCAGGGGACAAAGAAACATGGTTGTGGAGAATTGAAACATTTTCAAATCAGTTTTGAGTTGTTCTAAAGCACATGTGTGAACTTCTTGGGATTCCTAAGACGTGGGACTCTTGCATCTTCTGCCACCTGCCACCATCACCTGCCACGTGCCACCATCACCTGCCACCATCACCTGCCACCATCACCTGCCACTGTCTGTTGTGTGCTGCTGCCAGTTGTCTCTTCAAAGCTGGACTCATCATCTGAAAAACAAACAAAATAAAGTTTAACTGGACCCCTGATATGTTGAAATGTGTTAGGTTAATTATCTGGTTAGTTGGAGTTTTAATGTACAATACAGTATACTGTAGTTCTATGCTAGCCCTAAAGCTACTCTTATTTCTTATTATAATTACATTTTTACATATTTGCTGTTTCTAATTACTCAAGTAATACAGTACAGAGGGTTAATGTGTTTTGAAGAGTCTAACTTAGCAGAAAGGATGCTTTGCTCCTGGTTAGCTTCCTCTCCTCAGATTCCTGTCCTCAGATTCCTCTCCTCCTCATAAGATCCACACCGCTGCCTGCTGTCTTGAAAGTCGCAGATCTCTCATCAGTTCATCAACACGTAAAATAAAAAAGTGGTGGGGTCGTAGCCACTTGTCCCGTTTTTGTTTTTAGCTTTGTAGCACTTAGCTTTAAGCTCTTCCAGCGATCTCCAGCTTCTTCCAGCTTTTCATGTACTTGTTTGAATAACTACACGTTCGGTCAAGGCGTTCGATAGTTTTGAGCTATTTTAACGTTTCCATTAGAAATGTTGCATCGCTCACCGACCAGTTTTACTTCCCCACCATGCGTTAGCATCTACCCACTAGCCAGCCCAGGCGGAGAAGTAAACACGAGGGGGGAGAGGGAGGGAGGGATGGGGGTGCGCGCAGCGCACATGCGCAGTCAGGACAGTTTCCCACAGTCCGGTAAAAGGAACAGATCATGTGTTTACATGCGCACACATCGGGCTACGGATCGGCGTAAACCACCCATTTCCTCTTGTAAATGAGTCCCCGTGACTCAACGAGGCTAGCCTGTATAAATAAAGGTTGAATGAATTTCGAACGGATCGCAAATTAGGTCGGATCACGCCGAATACACAAAAAATAACCCGACCGGGGTGTTTACATGACGCACTTTTGATCCGATCGGCCGTTTGATCCCATTACTTATGTCCATGTAAACATAGTTATAGGGGACTTCTGGTTGAGCGAATGACAGGGTAGGACGCGTTCAAGCTGAGCTCCCGCAGCAACTATTAATTGCTATTTTTTGGCGCATTTTTGATGTTTTTTTTAGTTTTTTAGTTTAGTTTATTCATTCATTTTATATAAAAAAACAAAATTATACAACATTTCACATCAAATATATATACAACACATAAATAAAATGAAGGGTGGCAGTAAGAAGAAAAAATCTTATTTTAACTGCCCCCTCTTACAATCCATCAAATCAAACAACAATCAACTTTAACCAATAAAAAACAAGAAACAATTTGCCAAAAAAATCGAACTACAAAGCAACATACACAACTGTATTTCATTTATATCTTTGCAATAGTCCACTTTTTATCATTTTCTTAAATGTAATCATTGTTGCTGCATTTTTTACTTCAGTCTCCAAGACATTCCATAAGCCAATTCCCTGAATTGAGGTTGACCGACCCTTTAAACTGGTCCTTTAAACTTTAAACAGTATTGTGGTTTAATAAATACTTCTATTCCCTTAAGATTATAACAGCTTTGCCGTTTAACAAAATGCATTTGGATATTTACAGGCAATTGATTTTTATCAGCTCTATACATAACTAACAAAATATAATCCACCAAGTCCTGGAACTTCAACAATTTCAATTGATCAAATAAAGTGTTAGAAGGGTGACAATAATGATTTCCTCTAATTATTCTAACAGCTCTTTTTTGTAGCAAAAAAATAGGCTCTGTAAATGTTTTACAAGCTTTCCCCCAAACAACAATGCAGTAAATCAAATGTGGAACAATAATTCTATTATACAACAAATACAGGGCTCTGTTATTCAACAAGTTTTGACTCTGTATAATACAGCAATGGATTTAGCCATCTTTGTCCTAACAGAATTTATGTGATTCTTCCACGTCAATTTATCATCAATAATAACGCCCAAAAAATTCACATTATTTACACGACAGATTTCAGCACTATCAATCATAAATGGAACATTAACAGTTTTCTTTTTTTTTACTGAATATCATATACTGGGTTTTATCTAAATTCAATGATAATTTATTTAGTTTAAACCAATTTTGAATTTTAACAAATTCTGTCATCATCAACTCAAATAACTGTTCAATATCTTTACCAAAACAAAAGAATGTGGTATCATCAGCAAACAATATACACCTAAGGAGTCCTGACACTTTTACCAAGTCATTTACATATAGAATAAACAGTTTTGGGCCAAGTACAGAACCCTGAGGGACTCCACAGGTAATATTGCAGAGGTCGGATCTTACATCATTTATCTGCACAAATTGTTTTCTATTTTTCAAATAACTGGATACCCACTGCAATGCTAGTCCTCTGATACCGTATTTACTCAATTTGTCAATGAGAATATCATGATCGATAGTATCGAAAGCTTTCTTTAAATCAACAAAAACACTTAAACAATTTTGCTTTTGGTCAATAGCCGTAGTTATGTGTTCCATAAATTCCATGATAGCCATTGACGTAGAGTTTTGTTTTCTGAATCCATATTGACTCTCACTCAAGATATTTTGTTTTTCAATGAATTCATCTAATCTTAGCACAAATAATTTTTCTAAAATCTTCGAAAACTGTGGCAATAGGGATATTGGTCTATAGTTGTTGAATATACCTTTATCACCATCTTTAAAGAGAGGTACTATTTTAGCAGTTTTCATATTTTCTGGAAATGTTCCTGTCGAAAATGATAAGTTACATATATATGTAAATGGCTTAACGATATGACTCATGATATTCTTCACAAGCTTCATGTCCATATCAACCCAGTCTTTGGATCTCTTGTCTGAAAAAGTTTTAACCACATTCATTAATTCTTCTTTGTCGATTTCCTTAAGAAAAATACTATTTACACAGTTAATAATTGAGTGGTTCACTGTATCATTTACCTTAGGTATTTTATCTGCAAGGACTGATCCAATATTCACAAAGTATTGATTAAATCCGTTTGCAATTTCAATGTCGTCATGAATTTCATCATTATCCTTTACAAAATGTTGTGAAATACCCATCTTTGACTTATGGTTCTTCAAAACATCATTCATCACTCGCCATGTAGCTTTCATATCACCATTACTTTTACTTAATAAACCACTATAATATTCCTTTTTGTGTTTCCTTATAATCCCAACCAATTTGTTTTTTTGTCTCTTATATTTTTCTTCAGATTCTTGTGTTCTTGATTTCAGAAAACATGAATACAGTACAGATAATTCTTTTTTTTACAAGCATTTCTCAATCCCTTAGTCATCCATGGTTGGTCAACAGTGTTTTTCCTGGGAATTTTTTTTTGCATAAAATTGTTTTCATATAGTTTCTAGAATATTCATAAACTCATTATATGATGAATTCACATCTTCAACATACACATTTTCCCAAGTTTGTTTATCTAAATCTTCCTTTAATCTGTCTAACGCTTGTTTGGATGTGTTTATTATTTTTTTCTTCCTTTTGACTGCTCTTATGGTATTCTGATCATTTTTATAGATTGTAAAAATGGGCAAGTGATCACTTAGGTCAGTAGTAAGAATACCACCCATTACATCCCCATTTGTTATATTTGTGAAAAAATTATCAATTGTAGTGGCACTATGACATGTAATTCTTGTAGGCTTGGATATTAAAGGATAAAGATTCAGGCTATACATTGAATGTATAAATGTACTGATGTTATTGTCATCCGCTGTATTTCCTATATCAATATTAAAGTCTCCGCAGAATTTTTTTTTCTTATTAAAGTTCTTTTCTAATAGCTCCATGACTTTATCAGTAAACATTTCTATGTTTGAGCTCGGTGATCTGTATGCACAACTCACTATGACGTTTTTATCGTTCTTACATATTAGCTCTATTGTTACCATTTCCATTAAATTATCAACAATTATTGACATTTCACTAATCATTTTACATTTTATGTCATTTTTAACAAACAGAGCGACTCCACCACCTATTCCACTCTGTCTGTTCATGTAATACAATTCATACCCATCAATATTAATACTTGTATTTACATCATTGAGCCATATCTCAGAAAATGCTATTATGTCAAATGCCTTTAATGTTTATGTTAGGTGTTTAGACACCTGTTACCTTAATAAAAACCACACAAGATAAACAAGAGGAATGAGTTAGACAGAATCATGGAAACTTTGCAAAGGGGATTAGGCTTTTTAATGTACTTCTGAAACTTGGTTGGTCTCATGAACACATTCTTGCACAAATCCGAATTGTGCAGCAATCACAAACCATTTATACAAGTAGGAGGAGGAGTTGACAAGTTACACAAATCTCTGACAACATACAGATAGATAAACTGCAGTCAGGGTTCTGCATGAGGCAGGAACATCTAATCAAAACATTGTACCATGAACAAACAAAGAAGTTTGACTGTTCTTCCTCAAGGACCAACACTGTTTGTATCTCAAATTAATTGTTTGAATGTGAACAGAGAACATTATATTAAAGTGAGCTGGGTAAGAATTATTGTTCAGAGTAATTAGTTTTAGATGATAAATGTTGAACATCTCCATCATTCCATCCTCTTATCATATAAACTGATCATTATCAATTATGTGAGTGGTATGGAAAACCGACCGTCCTGTTGCCCATACAGTAACGTCCTGACAACTCAGCATCACCTTTTTAGGATGGTTTGAGAGATTTAAAGTTTTGGAGAACTCTGTGGTGATGATTGTCATATTGCATGACTCATTTCAATGTTTGTGAGGAATAAAGATTTGAGGAGAACTTTGTCGTTTGATTTTACTTGATTTTATCACTTGTTTTATTTGTTGTAGCACTTTGAGATTTTTATTAATGAAAAGTGCGGTATAAATTCAATTAATTATTATTATTATTAGTTAATATGGTCTTATTTCATGGCTCTTTTTAAAGTTTTAAGAGGAATAATAAATTCCAGAGGGGATCCATCTATTTAATCTCAAAAACTAAAAGTTTTTCCAAAGAAATAAACCCTTTTTTTATTATTTAAAAGAAGTATATATATGTTAAAAAACTAATCTATTTAATTGGTGTTAAACAAATAAAAAGAACTAATCTATTTGATTTGTATTAAACAAATAATATATTTGACTTGTGTCAAAATAAAAGAACTAATACATATTCAGAGATGTAGGAAAAGCAATAATAAGAACTCAGTATGTTTGTTAAAGATGTGGGAAACAATTAAAAACACAGCAAATAAAGAGGTCCTTTATGGACACATAAAAATAAAATAAAGTGAATAAAAGATTTCAGTTCAAATTTCTGTACCCTTTCAGTGGCT
>JBBPBX010007441.1:47363-65299 GCA_038048925.1 Garcialebias charrua
CTCTCTCTCTCTGTCTCTCTCTGTCTCTCTCTCTCTCTGTCTCTCTCTGTCTCTCTGTCTCTCCCTCTCTCTCTCTCTCTCTGTCTCTCTCTGTCTCTCTCTCTGTCTCTCTCCCTCTCTGTCTCTCTTTCACACACACACACACACACACACAGTGGCGGTCCGTGGCATGTGCGAACTCAGCGGCCGCACAGGGCGCCATCCAGCAGGGGGCGGCATGAGGAGACCCCGCTCCTTGTTTTTTTATTTATTTAAATCTTTTACAACTTTTGTTTTTAACAACATAACACAGAATTCTACCGCACTGCTCCTGGGCCGCCCCACCCTTAATTTATTCACATGTCCTCAGTTTAATCACCGCAGCAGCTGCTGGGTGCATTTCCTCAACCCAGGTAGTCCACACCCCCCTCCACTTTCAGTTTCGTTTTGGTTACGGAGGTGACACTACATGCGGTCAGTGGAAAGATGGAAGAGAGGAAGAGTGAAGAGAAAGATTAAAAAGAGAGAGGCTCTGGAAACAGACACAGCTAAATGTGCAAACATTGACACATTTTTCACTCAAACAGCTGCAGTTTGTTAATGAGAGATCAAACAGGTAAGACATGCTGTTGAATTTTGCTGCAAAACACCGTTCAAGTTAATTATCAAGTCAATGATTTTTGTGGTGTGTAGCATTGTGACATAACATACTGTTAAATAATTTAAATAATATTATATGAGTCTGGATGAAACTGGCCTGAATTGATCATAAGTCTTTGTAAAAAGGGGAGATTTGTGCAGTTATGACAATTTTTTAAACGTGATTTAGTGTCAGGGGTGATGAGGGGATTGTTCCTGTCAGTATGAAGGAACAGGTGAGCTGTTCTAACTGTGTGTGAACAAACATTAGTAATATAAACACTTTTTAAATGACAGTAATGACATTGCTATCATTAAAAGTAAGATAATAAATACATAAAGCAATGAAAGGGAATAGTATGAAAGTAATATGAAATAAGCCTGCATATTTTACCATTGAAAAAATATTAATTGGTTAAGTCAAAATGTCTGATCCTCGGCTACAGAAGCTGGCCATTGGGACATGGAATGTCACCTCTCTGGTGGGGAAGGAGCCTGAGCTAGTGTGTGAGGTTGAGAGGTTCCAGCTAGAAATAGTCGGACTCACCTCAACGCATGGCTCTGGCTCTGGAACCAGTTTCCTTGAGAGGGGTTGGACACTCTTCCACTCTGGAGTTGCCCCTGGTGAGAGGCGCCGAGCAGGAGTGGGCATACTTGTTGCCCCCCATCTCGGTGCCTGTACGTTGGGGTTCACCCCGGTGAACGAGAGGGTAGCCTCCCTTCGCCTACGTGTGGGGGGACGGGCTCTGACTGTTGTTTGTGCCTATGCGCCGAACGGCAGCGCAGATTACCCACCCTTTTTGGAGTCCTTGGAGGGGGTATTGGAGGGTGCGCCTCCTGGGGACTCCCTTGTTCTGCTGGGGGACTTCAACGCTCACGTGGGCAATGACAGTGAGACCTGGAGGGGTGTGGTTGGGAGGAACGGCCCCCCTGATCTGAACCCGAGTGGTGTTCTGTTGTTGGACTTCTGTGCTCGTCATGGATTGTCCATAACGAACACCATGTTCAGGCATAAGGGTGTCCATATGTGCTCTTGGCACCAGGACACCCTAGGTCGTAGTTCAATGATCGACTTTGTTGTCGTCTCATCTGATCTGCGGCCGCATGTCCTGGACACTCGGGTGAAGAGAGGGGCGGAGCTGTCAACTGACCACTACCTGGTGGTGAGTTGGCTCCGATGGTGGGGGAGGATGCCGGTCAGACCTGGCAGACCCAAACGTATTGTGAGGGTCTGCTGGGAACGTCTGGCAGAGTCTCCCGTAAGACGGAGCTTTAACTCCCACCTCCGGGAGAGCTTTGAACACGTTCCGAGGGAGGCGGGGGACATTGAGCCCGAGTGGGCCATGTTTCGCGCCTCTATTGTCGAGGCAGCTTATCGGAGTTGTGGCCGCAAGGTTGTTGGTGCCTGTCGTGGTGGCAACCCTCGAACCCGGTGGTGGACACCGGCGGTGAGGGATGCTGTCAAGCTGAAGAAGGAGTCCTATTGGGCCTTTTTGGCCTGTGGGACCCCGGAAGCAGCAGATAGGTACCGGCAGTCCAAGCGGCATGCGGCTCGGGTGGTTGCTGAGGCAAAAACTCGGGCGTGGGAGGAGTTCGGAGAGGCCATGGAGAATGACTTCCGTACGGCTTCGAGGCGATTCTGGTCCACCATCCGGCGTCTCAGGGGGGGAAAGCGGTACGCGACCAACACCATTTATGGTGGGGATGGCGTGCTGTTGACCTCAACTCGGGATGTTGTGAGTCGGTGGGCGGAATACTTCGAAGACCTCCTCAATCCTACTGGCACGTCTTCCACTGAGGAAGCGGAGCCTGGGGACTTTGGATCGGGCTCTCCAATCTCTGGTGCGGAGGTCGCCGAGGTGGTTAAAAAGCTCCGCGGTGGCAAGGCTCCGGGGGTGGATGAGATTCGTCCTGAGTTCCTTAGGGCTCTGGATGTTGTGGGGTTGTGTTGGCTTACGCGACTCTGCAATATCGCGTGGACATCGGGGGCAGTTCCCTTGGATTGGCAGACTGGGGTGGTGGTTCCCCTATTCAAAAAGGGGGACCGTAGGGTGTGTTCCAACTATAGAGGGATCACACTCTTAAGCCTCCCTGGTAAGGTCTATTCAGGGGTTCTGGAGAGGAGGGTCCGTCGGATAGTCGAACCTCGGATTCAGGAGGAGCAGTGTGGTTTTCGTCCTGGTCGTGGAACACTAGACCAGCTCTACACCCTCAACAGGGTCCTGGAGGGTGCGTGGGAGTTTGCCCAACCAGTTTACATGTGCTTTGTAGACTTGGAAAAGGCATTCGACCGCGTCCCTCGGGGGGTTCTGTGGCGGGTACTCCGGGAGTATGGGGTACCAGGCCCATTGATATGGGCTGTTAGGTCCCTGTACGACCGGTGTCAGAGCTTGGTCCGCATTGCCGGCAGTAAGTCAGGCTCGTTTCCGGTGAGAGTTGGACTCCGCCAAGGTTGCCCTTTGTCACCGATTCTGTTTATAACTTTTATGGACAGAATTTCTAGGCGCAGCCAAGGTGTTGAGAGGATCCGTTTTGGTGGCCTTAGAATCGCTTCTCTGTTTTTTGCAGATGATGTGGTCCTATTGGCTTCATCAGCTCGTGATCTACAGCTTTCACTGGAGCGGTTTGCAGCTGAATGCGATGCGGCCGGGATGAGGATCAGTTCCTCCAAATCCGAGGCCATGGTCTTGAGCCGGAAAAGGGTAGCGTGCCCTCTCCGGGTCGGGGAGGAGGTCCTGCCCCAAGTGGAGGAGTTTAAGTATCTCGGGATCTTGTTCACGAATGAGGGAAAACTGGAGCGTGAGATCGATAGGCGGATAGGTGCAGCGTCCGCAGTGAAGCGGGCGCTGTACCGGTCTGTCGTGGTGAAGAGAGAGCTGAGTCAAAAGGCAAAGCTCTCAATTTACCGATCGATCTACGTTCCCACCCTCATCTATGGTCATGAGCTTTGGGTTATGACCGAAAGAACAAGATCTCGGATACAAGCGGCTGAAATGAGTTTTCTCCGCAGGGTGGCTGGACTCTCCCTTAGAGATAGGGTGAGAAGCTCAGTCATCCGGGAGGGACTCGGAGTAGAGCCGCTGCTTCTCCACATCGAGAGGAGCCAGTTGAGGTGGCTCGGGCATCTGGTTAGGATGCCTCCTGGACGCCTCCCTGGTGAGGTGTTCCGGGCATGTCCCACCGGGAGGAGACCCAGAGGAAGACCCAGGATACGCTGGAGGGACTATGTTTCTCGGCTGGCCTGGGAACGCCTTGGGATTCCCCCAGAGGAGCTGCTCCAAGTGGCTGGGGAGAGGGAAGTCTGGGCCTCCCTACTTAGGCTGCTACCCCCGCGACCCGACCCCGGATAAGCGGAAGAAAATGGATGGATGGAAGTCAAAATGTGTTTTCCATATCAAATGTACTAAATCTTTACAGATTATTGTTCTGATGCAGGCTCGGTAAATGTAGTCCTCTGGACAGATTCTTCTTTGTATCAAAAAGATTTCTTCAGTCTGAGGAGCTGTGACAAACTCAGTCATCATTCCTCCTTGATAGAGAGGAACGATGGTTTGAGAGAGGAGTAAAGGAGGCCATCTTTGTGAAAAGAAACCGTCCATCATTAAACAGAGGTGGGGGCCTCCAGGTTCAACTGTCCCCCTCTTACAATGCTGTTATTGCTAGTATCACTCAGCCCTCTGTGAATAGCAAACAACCATCAGGGTGCTAACAATCCATCGTTAGGCTGATGGTCCTCCTTGATCATGTGAACAGCTGGTTTCAGGCTGTCATCAGCCAACTGGTTGATCCATTGTGAGAAGGTGCTATTTATAAGACTGAACTGAATACAGCACCTCAGACTGAAGAAGTCTTTCAGAGGAAAGACGAAACGTTTCTACAGGTTTTTTTGCTTTTTTTTGTTTGTTTGTTTTGTTTTGTTTTTTGAATGTCCAGAGGACCAGACTTAGCTTTTTTAGATTATAG
Organism: Garcialebias charrua; assembly: GCA_038048925.1. NCBI lineage: Eukaryota > Metazoa > Chordata > Actinopteri > Cyprinodontiformes > Rivulidae > Garcialebias > Garcialebias charrua. Next base: position 51,945 of record JBBPBX010007441.1, read on the forward strand.
CTGGAGGCAGATTAATGCATTTTAGGATTTCTCTAGGACAGGAGTGAACCCATAGTGCAGGCAGGACTTGAGAGGCAGGGCGTAGAAAAAAATACTTTTAATAAATAACATAAAGTGGCTGATGTGGCAGCAAAACTTACATCACAAGGAGCAGACTCTTGGGACAGGACTCGGACCAGGACTCAGAACAAGACAAGGACTGTACCCAATGAAGACGAACCAACAAAGGACAAAACTCACAGAAGAACTTACTTAGTATATACACAGACCAGACAGGGCATGATTACAAACAGCTGGACATGAGACAGGGATGAAACTGATCAGGGCTGATTGGCAGGAGACCAAACAAGGAGATCAGACAAGGAAGGACCAACAGGGGGCGCCATCCTTACAATGCCATCCAAGGAGGGAGAAAGACTGAAAAATTAATTCCTACGAGGGTCCAAAAACTAAAACCTCAGTCTTGTCTGTGTTCAAAAGCAGAAAATTAAGGATCATCCAGGTTTTTATGTCTTTAAGACATGATTGTAGTCTAAGTAACTGATTGGATTCATTCGGTTTCATGGACAAATATAACTGTGTATCATCAGCATAACAATGAAAATGTATCCCATGCTGTTTAATAAAATTACCTAATGGAAGTATATACCTGTACAAGGTAAAGAGTATTGGTTCAAGCACTGAACCTTGAGGAACTCCATGACTAACTTTGGTGTATGATGAAGATTAATTGTTTACATTTACAAATTGGAATCTATCAGATAGATATGATTGAAACCAATTTCGAGCCGTTACTATCAGGACCAGTGTAGACACCTGTCCATTGTTAGAGGCCATGAGAATATTAATTTAACCTTTATTTAGACAGGTTGATCCCATTGAGCCTCGAGGACTTATTTACAAGAGAGACCTGATATCATTATTAACTTTGACCAGTGCAGAGTCAGTGCTGTGGTGAGCTCTAAACCCTGGCCGAAACTCTTCAAACATAATTTTTATTTGCAATGATCACGTAACTGACAGCAACTATTTTCTCTAGAATTTTTGAAAGTAATGTTAGATTAGATATAGGTCTATAGTTGGCTAGGATTCCTGAGTCAAAGTTATGTTTCTTAAATAAATGTTTAATTACAGCAATCATAAAGCTTATTAAAGACAAATTACGGTAAGCAGATCCAAGATGTGATTATTAATTAATGGAAATACCTCTTTAAATGGCCTGGTTGGGATGGGATCCAGCAGACTTGTGGATGGTTTGGGTGAAGCTATTATTTTGGACAATTCAGAGCTCAACAGGAAAAACCAGTTCAAACATAAATCAGATTCTAGTGACATTTTTAAAGTTGTCTCATCTGACACAGAACCAGAGGCGATACTAGGAATGTTGGTTTGGTTTTTTCCCCCTAATTGAAACAATTTTAGTTATAAAGAATCTCATGAAGTCATCACTGCTTATAGTTGTAGGGATACTTGAATCAACAGAGACATGATTTTTCATTAGACTATGGTACTGAAAAGGAACCTAGGGTTTATTTATTTATTTGTTTAAATTAGAACAATGCATATTAATAAACACGACAGCAGTAAGCATCAATGTAAATATGCCAGAGTTAGCACAATAGCTAGTTTTCATCCGTTGTCCTAAGGCAGGTAAGAATAAGAAACATCCCACAAAACAAAAGAGCAGAGAAAAATACAAACATCATCTATATAGCACATAACACAACATAAAATTACAATAAAAATATGAATAGACAAAGTAATCTACACATGAGTGCACTTCTGATTAGTTTTCAGCCAAAGTCTCAGATATTTTTTAAAGCTGGAGTAGGTGCCACAGTTCCTGATGGAAACTGGCAGTGTGTTCCATGACTGCGTGCCTCTGATGGACACCACCATTTGGCCAAATTTAGTCCTGCGCCGCTGCACATCACAATCTCCTCTGGTCAGTGCTCTTGTGTTTACTGTACTTGTTTTTTTACTTATAAAATATATTAAAGGAGGAGGAGCAAGTCCATTTAAAACTTTAAAAATCAGGCAAACGTCCATAAAAATCTGATCTGATAGCTATCAAAATCCAAAATGTTGTACTTATTTATGATGTTACAATAATGATACTGTATTGGCTTTTTGTCAAAAATTTTCAGTGTTTTCTTAAAAATAATCTTTAGGGGCTTCATGACGATCTCTGAAGTGCGAGACCATGTAGTATAACAATAGGCTATATGGCTGAAGATCATGGCATGCATGTAGCCTTTGCTGATTCTGTTGTCAGAGAAGGTCTTATATGTTTGAAGTTTGCCAGATTAAGTTTAAATATATATGAAATTTTCTTTACATGTTGCTTGAAATTTAGATTGGAATCAAAAATGACTCCGAGGTATTTAAATTGTTCAACCACATCTAATGTCTCGCCATTGACCAACACAGATGGATGCCCATCATCTGGTGGCAGCCGAGAGAAAAACATACTGACTGTTTTTTTAGTGTTGAGATGTAGACAAGAGTCCTGGAGCCAGTGAGACACCGGCATCATGGCACTAGAAAGCGCAGCAGCAGCTTCATTTTTTGTTTTTCCATGAACATACAATACAGTATCATCTGCATATAATTGCATTTTTACAGTTTTGAAAATATTTGGTAAACCATTAACATATAGGCTAAATAAGATTGGTTATTTTTATTCTCATCAATTAAAGATGAATAATATAAAGTTCTAGCTTTACAGAGAGCTTTTTTGTCTGTTAGCAGGCTATCTCTCCAGGATACGTAGGATTCCTCAACATTAGTAAAATGCCATTTTCTTTCTCGCTTCCTGGATGTCTGTTTTAAAGTAGGTAACTCAGAATTGAACCAAGGAGCTAATCTCCTCTGACTAATTTCTTTCTTTTTCAGCAGAGCAGCTTTATCAAGTGAAGTTTGCAAAGTAGTTGTAAAATTATCAACTAGATGATCTAAGTCACTGTTCTCTGATGTATTACTCTACAAGACAGAGGAAAACGATGGAAGAGAAACTTTTAATTTGGTTACAGCGTTTTCTGATAAGCACCTGCTAAGGTGACATTTGCTCTCAGTGACTGTGTAGTCATTTAATGTAAACTCAAAGGTTATTAAAAAAATGTTTCGACACAGCAGGATGTATGGTCAGGAGACAATCCTGGCTATGAAGCAACAGCTCTAACCACTGCTCCACCAGGTCAACCAACAATGATTTAACACAATAAAATTAAAAGTAAGACAAAGTTTGGGAACAACATTCTGACTTTAGCATCAAGTAATAACTGATATTGAAACAGGTTCATTTATTTCGTCCCAGACATGCATGTTAAGTGTTGTTAAGACATTGTTCGTTTTGACCTTTAGCTACTGTTTTGCTACTTTTAACCCTTAGCTAGCCTAATTGCTACTTTTAGACTTTCATCAATCTGTAACTAAGTTTAGCTTCTATCTAGTGTTTTGATATTTTTAGCCACTAGCTTGCTTTTAACAGTTTTTAGCTCTGTGTTTTCCTACTTTTAGTTTTGAGGTTTTGTTCTTCTTCTTTTAACTTGTTGTCTTCTTCAGCACCTTTAAGCAGCCATGTTTCTAGCATCTCATTTTCACCACGGTACAGTAAACCTGAGTACGCTACCTGTTCTCAAGGTCCTCCACCTCATCACTGGGGTCAGGGTTCTGTCCCACAACATCATCCAGGGTCAACATCATCATCTCAATGTCCACGTCTGAGCGTGTGGACTCCTCCATTGTTGGGGTCTCAATGGATTTGTTGGGGGGCTCTTGGTGGATTTGTTGGCGGTCTTGATAAATTTGTTGAGGGTCTCTTAGTAGATTTGTTGAGGGTCTCTTAGTAGATTTGTTGGGGGTCTCTTGATGGATTTGTTAGGGGTCTCTTGGTGGATTTGTTGGGGGTCTCTTGGTGGATTTGTTGGGGGTCTCTTGGTAGATTTGTTGGGGTCTCTTAGTAGATTTGTTGGGGGTCTCTTAGTAGATTTGTTGGGGGTCTCTTGATGGATTTGTTGGGGGTCTCTTGGTGGATTTGTTGAGGGTCTCTTGGTAGATTTGTTGAGGGTCTCTTGATAGATTTGTTGGGGGTCTCTTAGTAGATTTGTTGGGGGTCTCTTGATGGATTTGTTGGGGGTCTCTTGGTGGATTTGTTGAGGGTCTCTTGGTAGATTTGTTGAGGGTCTCTTGATAGATTTGTTGGGGGTCTCTTAGTAGATTTGTTGGGGGTCTCTTGATGGATTTGTTGGGGGTCTCTTGGTGGATTTGTTGAGGGTCTCTTGGTAGATTTGTTGAGGGTCTCTTGATAGATTTGTTGGGGGTCTCTTAGTAGATTTGTTGGGGGTCTCTTGGTGGATTTGCTGGGGGCCTCTTGGTGGATTTGTTGAGGGTCTCTTGGTAGATTTGTTGAGGGTCTCTTGATAGATTTGTTGGGGGTCTCTTAGTAGATTTGTTGGGGGTCTCTTGGTGGATTTGTTGAGGGTCTCTTGATAGGTTTGTTGAGGGTCTCTTGGTGGATTTGTTGAGGGTCTCTTGGTGGATGTCTCGGTGGATTTGTTGAGGCTCTCTTGGTGGATTTGTTGAGGGTCTCTTGGTGGATTTGTTGGGGGTTTCTTGGTGGATTTGTTGAGGGTCTCTTGATAGATTTGTTGAGGGTCTCTTGATAGATTTGTTGAGGGTCTCTTGATAGATTTGTTGAGGGTCTCTTGGTGGATTTGTTGAGGGTCTCTTGGTGGATTTGTTGGGGGTCTCTTGGTGGATTTGTTGAGGGTCTCTGTGGATTTGTTGAGGGTCTCTTAGTAGATTTGCCTCAGCCTCTGAGCTCTGAGCTGCTCTGAGGATCACAGTCCTGTGTCCAGCAGGCTCAGAGGAGTTTTCATACTCAGCATAATCTTGAAATAGACAACTCTCCTTCCTCTGGTTCATCAGCAACTTCTGTAACATGTAAGGAATTTGTTCTCATGGTTCTCTGCATGGGTTATAAATAATACTTAGGGTTCATTACACCTCAGCACGACACTCTGTTATTATTCCCATTCAAGTCATTTACGTTGGAATAATTCAATGGTTAAAAAAACATGTTTTCTTTCTCCTGCAGCTCTATATTTATCTCAGGGCAGCTGGCTTGAATCTGATGCCACGAGTTGCTCTGAAAGTCTGTTAGAGAAGAATGCTGGATGTGTTTAGTTTGCTGTTTTGCAGAACAATAAATATGAACTGAAACTGAAATCCTTGAAACTGTGTTTGATTCTAAATATATTTATGGACCACAAAACACCATTAAAATGCAGCATTCTGTGATCGCCAACCTCTAAAAGTAAATGTGGAGGATCATGTTTCCTGTCTGTATTTCAAAGTTAAAAGTCAAAGGTTCTTTATTGTCATTCACACCACGTGTGGTACGTGAGGTGGAACAAAATTGTGTACACAGGGTCCCAGTTATGATGATGATGATAAATTTTATTTCAGACAGACATTTCACCACAAAACATAATACTGAATACTTTCATGTTTCCAAGTATAGATACAATCTTAATATCAAATAAACATACCCAATTTTTATATGCTAATATACATTTGTTTCTTTTCCTTTCCTCTAATGGTGACTGTGAGTCTGAAAAGGAGTATGATGAAGTTTAACTTATATTATCATACCCCTTATCCATTCAATAATTCATAGGATAAATAGTCTTCCTGTTGCCTGTATCCCTTCCAGAAAAAAAAAGTAATATTAATTTTAATAAAAAATAAAAATAAAAACAGTATTTTCTGGACTAGATGAAGTATCTACATATACCTACTCACGTAGATATACATACACATCTACCTGCATAAATACATAGATAACATTTCCTTATTTACACATCCACATATATTTACACACATGTACACAGATCAGCACCCAATTGTCCAAATCATCCTCAGTTCTATCATTACCATCCAATTTCTCACCCTTGATCATCCTTATACTTTTGAATAATAATCATTTTTAGTCTTTTCTTAAAATACCTCATGCTTGGACTTTGCTTCAACTCTTTGGTGAGTTTATTCCAAATCCTCACTCCAATGACTGAAATGCACATTCTTTTCATTGTTGTTCATGAAAGTTACATCCAACAAAAGTATAAAATGCCAAATAAAAACAGTAATAAGATCTAAGATATGAACTAAGAAAAGCGTTAAACTAAAAATACACTAAGCACTAGTAGTACAAAAACAATACACTGATTAGCAGCAGTTTCTGTCCATGACCAAAAAAATCTCATAACCCACAAAACAAATTTTAATGAAACTTACAGAAAGTCATAAATCCTTGGATGAACATCTATAATTGATAAACTTTTGGATTCAGCTCAGTCCAAAAAGCCTGCCAAAGCCAACTGAGCTTCAGAAGATCAATGGTTACAATATCTGACAGGTCAGCCTTGGAGGGTGGTATGTCTGTTTGGCTGTGGGCAAGAAAGGAGGATGCTGAGCTTGTTCCTGAACTGAACCTATTGAAGAACATGTTCAGTTCATTGTTTATGTTTATTAAATTTGTTCATTTTTTTACAAAAGAAACAATACAAGACAATCCCATAAATGATAATGTACAAAATATAAAAAAATGAAAGGTAGCAGAAAGAAGAATAAATCTTATTATATCTGCCCCTTACTTCCAACAATCAGATTAAACAACAATAATCTTCAACCAACAGTACAAAATGACTAACTCTTTCTAATTTTCTAACTAATGCACAATACACATTACGCTATTTCATATATATTTTTTAACACATTCATTTTGATCATTTTTTTAAATGTAAACATTGACTTGGCATTTTTAACTACATTCTCCAAACCATTCCATAATCTAATTCCCTGGATTGAGGTAGAACGTCCCTTCAAACTACTGTAGTTCTGAATTGTGGTTTTACAAACATCTCTGTCCCCTTAAGATTATAACAACTTTGTCTTTTAACAAAATGCATTTGGATATTTAAAGGAAATGCATTATTTTGAGCCCTATACATAACTGATAAAATATTATAGTCTACCAAATCATGGAACTTCAATAACTTCAGTGAGCATGGACTTTGCTGCTGTTCAGTGTATTGTTTTTGTACTACTAGTGCTTAGTGTATTTTTAGTTATCGTTTTACTTAGTTCATATCTTAGATCTTATTATTGTTTTTCTTTTGCATTTTATACTGTTCTTGGATGTAACTGGGACCCTGTGTACTGGGTTATCAGCTCAGAAAAATTATTATCCAAACTATCAAAAATTAAATAAGGGACACGTCATGGCAGGGCAGGCCGACCCATTACCTTCACCCCTACCAGCGTGATGATTCAATCCTCCCGCCCCCTCTGCTTTTCTCGCTCTGAATTGAACCTGAATCAAAAAGGCGTTCAATTCAATTGAACCTGGGGATATCTTCCCCCGCGACAGCGTCATACTGAATAACCTTTTAGTCCACGCCCACCTACAGTGTGGGCCCGCCCCGTGTGCATATAAGTCCACCACACGGAAGGAACAGCCTCGAACAGCTTATCATTCAGCCGTCCAAGAGCCAATGGGGCCCACATAGCTAAAGGGCTCCGCTATACTCGTATAATCTGGGGTTACAATACGTAACCAACGTTATACTTCGTATAGCTCGCCCTTTAGCTCCTATTGGATAAAGGGCGTAGCAGGATGTAGTCCATGCCCCATTGGGTCCAGCCCAAGCATGAAGTCCTTGCTCACCCAAAAACACCTCTGTCCTTCCTCATACGTCATCTGTACGTTCTACGTCACGACGCACCAGAGGAGGGTGCCGGTGATCGGTGGATGGCGGCTGAGCAGAGTGGACGTCTTTAGTTGGGCTCCTGCCAGTACTACTTCCAAAAGGAGTATTTGGAGAGCTTTTTTGCGCTGGATGTGCAGAGATGTACAGAGAGGAGCGTTGAAAAAGCTGCGGAAATTGGACTGGAACTTACGATCCAGAATTATGAATCTACAAGCCAACGTGTCCGTGAGTTTTTTTGCCGAGAGTTAGCCTAGCGTAGCTACAAACCGGGCTAATCAAAGCTAACCGAGCTAGGTCACCGTAACAGGGTGCTGTAGTTGCAGGCTTCGTGAGCAAATAAACCGGAGAATACGCTGGTTGTTACGAAAAAAAGCGAGCCGGCACGCTTGAGGTGCTTTGTTGCAGTGAAAGAACACAACAAAGCACGCTACAGTGGAAGCGCGGTGGTGGGCCAAGCGTCGTGTACGCCGCCTGGAGCGCCGTAGGAGAGCCGGAGGACCGCGGCCTGGAGTTCGAGCTGGGCTGGGAGCCGTGAGAGAGCCGGGGCCAGGCGCCGTGAGTGGGCCGAGCGTGAACGCCGCCTGGAGAGTCGTGGGAGAACCGGAGAACCGCGGCCTGGAGTTTCGAGCTGGACGGATCGCCGTGGGAGAGCCGGGTGACCGCCGCCTGGGGCTGGGCGGGCGTCGGAGCTGGACCTGGAGCTGCGTGCTGTGCAAACTGGGCTGCTTCGGTTCTGGTGGGGGTCGGAGCTGGGCCTGGAACGTGCTGTGCTAACTGGGCTGCATCGGTTCTGGTGGGGATCGGAGCTGGGCCTGGAACTACGTGCTGTGCTAACTGGGCTGCATCGGTTCTGGTGGGGGTCGGAGCTGGGCCTGGAACTACGTGCTGTGCTAACTGGGCTGCATCGGTTCTGGTGGGGGTCGGAGCTGGGCCTGGAAGGGGTCGGAGCTGGGCCTGGAACGTACTGTGCTAACTGGGCTGCATCGGTTCTGGTGGGGGTCTGAACTGGGCCTTGAGCCACCGGAGCTGAGTGCGGTGCTGGCTGGACTGCGTCTGATCTAGTGAGCGGATGGTGGATCTGAATGCTGCAGGCTGCTGAAACCGTGAGTTCTGATCTAATAACTGCTGATCTGGGTGCTGCACTGCTGGGCCACACAAATCATCTTTAGGCCTGTGAGCCTCGTGGAAAGGACATGTGGTTCAGTGAATAAACAAAAGACCTGCTACCACTAGATCACAAACTCTGTAAGTATGACGAGAGGTAAAGGACTAAAGTCACCAGTCTCTGTAAATATGAAAAATAGAGGACAAAAGTCACCAGACTCTGAGGGAAACAACTCAGATATGCAAGACTTTAAAGAATCCCTCAACTTTATGGGTAGACAAATAGAAAGTTTAACAGCAAAGATGGAGTCCCAGGCCGTTCTGGTTGGAGAAATAAGAGAACTGAAAGAACTGGTAACTAACAAAGACAAGAGAATTGCAGAATTAGAGCAAAAAATAGAGGTTTTAGAACAATTCACAAAGCAGGAAAACGTGGTGATCTCAGGACTTGATGTTAGTAAGTGTCGGACACATCAAAGAGCTCCTAATAACAATGATCCAAGTGAGTATGAATCTCAGGAAGAACAGGAGAGTCTGGAGAAACTTGTAGTTACTTTCTTACAGGACAAAAAAATAAACATAAACTATGAGGACATTTCATTCTGTCACACCCTGCCCAGTAATTCACCTAGATTCAAACCGTCAGTGGTCGTTAAGTTCATTGGCAGGAATACAAAAAACTATGTCATGCAAAATAGAAGAAATCTGATGGGAACAAACGTTTACATAAATGAACATCTTACCAAGAAAAATGGAAAAATTGCAAAAGAAGCAAGGTGGTTAAAAAACAAAGAAAAAAAATAGCAGCAACATGGACTAGAAATGGATACGTCTTTATCAAAGCAAAGGAAGGGTCTCAGCCTAAAATGATAAAAGAACTGACGGATCTGGATGAATTCAAGAGATGAAAATTACAAATCAATGAAACAACTCACAATGGATAAAATATACAGTGAAATGAACAAATACATTAGAACATGACAACATACGAAGACTCAGAAGCTAAAATATATAATGTTGAAAATGTGATTGATGCAAATTTTTTTCCTGTAATAAAAGATAGCGAATATTATAATGAAGAGCAGTTTAATGACATCAATATATCAAATGGAGTTCTCTCCATTATTCACTTTAATAGCAGAAGTATAAATGCAAACATATCCAAAATAACAGATTACTTAAAACAATTAAATAGAACTTTTACGATAATAGCGCTGTCAGAGACATGGCTTAATGATGATAACACAAGTAATATTCACATCGAGGGGTATGAATTATATCATATGAACAGAAATAATAAAAGAGGTGGTGGTGTCGCACTATTTGTCAATAATGAAATAAAATGTAAATTAAATAATGAAATGTCAATAATAGTTGATAATATTATGGAAATGATAACAATAGAAATTATAAACAAAAACGATAAAAACATAATAATAAGTTGTGTATATAGATCACCAGGAGCAAATATAGAAATATTCACTGATAAAATCTTGGAACTAATGGAGAAGAGTTTTAATAAAAATGTTTTTTTGTGTGGAGACTTTAACATTGATATGGGAAATAAAACAGATTCAAATAACATAAGCACATTTATAAACTCAATGTACAGTTTAAATATGTATCCATTGATATCAAAGCCAACAAGAATTACAACTCATAGTGCCACAATAATTGATAATATTTTCACAAATATAACAAATGGGGATGTGATAGGTGGTATCTTAACGACCGACTTAAGTGATCATTTACCAGTTTTCACAATCTTTAAAAATGATCAAAATATCACAAAAGCAGTCACAACGAAGAAAAAGATCATAAACACATCAAAAAAAGTTTTGGAAAAATTGAAAGAGGATCTGGATAAACAAGACTGGAATGATGTGTATGTTGATGATGCGAACAGAGCATATGATGAGTTTATGAATATCTTGGAAACCCTGTATGTAAAGAATTGTGTGCAAACAAATTACACAAAGAGAAATACGAATGATCAACCATGGATGACAAAAGGGTTAAGAAATGCATGTAAATGCATATGATTGTATAGCCACACATCCAGGCTGTCATATTGTTAAGTTTGCAGATGATACAGCTGTGGTGGGATGCATCACAGATAATGATGAATCCAGCTACAGACAGGAGGTGGAACATCTGGAGAGCTGGTGCAAAGAGAACAACCTTCACATGAATGTGAAGAAGACGAAGGAGATGATTGTGGACTTCAGAAGGAACAAACACACCCACACCCCACTGTATATAGGTGGATCTGCGGTGGAGGTGGTCTCCAGCTACAAATACCTGGGTGTACACTTGAATGATAACCTCAGCTGGAGCAATAACACCACCAGCCTGATCAAGAAAGGTCATCAGAGACTCTACTTCCTCAGACGGCTGAGACGAGCCGGTCTGAGAAGCTCAGTCCTCACCTCGTTCTACAGGTGTGCAGTGGAGAGCGTCCTGTGCTCCAGCATCAACGTGTGGCATGGAGGCTGCACAGTTGCAGAGAGGAAAGCTCTACAAAGAGTGGTGAAGGCTGCACAGAAGTCTGTGGGAGTCAGTCTCCCCACCATCACAGACATCTACACCTCCAGATGCAGAAAAAGAGCCACCTGCATCATGAAAGACCTCACTCACCCAGCACACTCACTCTTTGCACCACTCCCCTCGGGACGGAGGTTGAGGAGCATCAAATGTAGAACCACTAGACTGAGGAACAGCTTCTACCCTGAGGCTGTCAGACTCATGAATAAATAAATAATAAGAATAAACACTGCAAAATGTCACATCATACTGATACTGATCTGTTTCTTGTTGCTGCGTTCATCTGTGACCATCTGCTCATGTTCGTGCTGCTGTTTATAATGATGTTTTTCTACTACATTAGGGCTTAGTGTATTACTAGCTGATGTGATGTCTCTCTTAGTTAATCCTAGATGTTATTATTGTATTTCTCTTGCATTTGTTGTTGGATGTAACTGGGACCCTGTGTACATAATCTCGTTTTCAACACATGTACTACATGCGGTGCAAATGACAATAAATTCTCTCTGACTCTGACTCTGACTGTAAAAAAAAGAATTATTTGTATTCATGTTTCTTGAAATTGCGAAGTCAGAGCGCAGAAGAAAAATATAAAAAGTATAAAAATAAATTAGTAGGGATTATAAGGAAACATAAGAAAGAATATTATAGTAAATTATTAGATAAAACTAATGGTGATATGAAAGCAACATGGCGAGTAATGAATGGTGTACTGAAGAATCATAAAGCAAAAACTGGTATTTCAAAATATTTTGTAAAAGACAACGATGAAGTTCATGATGAAAATGAAATTGTAAATGGATTTAATCAATATTTCGTGAATGTTGGATCAAGCCTTGCAGCTAAGATACCAAAAGTAGATAAAAATATGATCCACTCAATTACAGGTTGTGCAAATAGTATTTTCCTAAATGGAACTAACAAAGAGGAAATAATGAATGTAGTAAAACATCTTACAGACAAGAGATCGAAAGACTGGGTGGACATGGATATGATGTTTGTAAAGGACATAATGAGCCATGTTATTGAGCCGTTCACATACATATGTAACTTATCATTTTCAACAGGAATTTTTCCAGATAATATGAAAGTAGCTAAGGTCGTTCCTCTTTTTAAAAATGGTGATAAATGTGTATTCAACAATTATAGACCTATATCCTTGTTACCACAGTTTTCAAAAATTCTTGAAAAACTATTTGTGAACAGACTAGACCAATTTATAGATAAACAAAATATTCTAAGCAACAGTCAGTATGGGTTTAGATCAAAAAACTCTACATCAATGGCTCTCATGGAATTAATGGAACAAATAACTACTGCTGTCGATCAAAAACAACATTGTATCAGTATCTTTGTTGATTTAAAAAAAGCATTCGATACTATTGATCACACCATTCTCCTTGAAAAACTGAACAAATATGGTATTAGAGGACCAGCATTACAGTGGGTATCTAGCTACTTAAAAAATAGGAAACAATTTGTACAAATAAATGATGTAAGATCTGACCTCTGTAATATCACATGTGGAGTTCCCCAAGGCTCTGTACTTGGACCAAAGCTTTTTATTTTATATGTGAATGACTTGGTAAATGTGTCAGGACTCCTTAAATGTGTACTTTTCGCTGATGATACCACTTTTTTCTGTTCAGGTGAAGATATAGAACAAATGTTAGAATTGATAAAGACAGAATTTGTCAAGATACAAACTTGGTTTAAAATAAATAAATTATCATTAAATCTAGAAAAAACTAATTACATGATATTCGGTAATAAAAAGAAAACTGTTGATGTTCCACTCAAAATTGAGGATGTTGAGATTTGTAGAGTGAATGAGGTGAAGTTTTTGGGTGTTATCATTGATGACAAACTGACATGGAAACAACACATAAATTCTGTAAGAATAAAAATAGCTAGATCGATAGCAGTACTGTACAA
>JBBPBX010007442.1:0-45225 GCA_038048925.1 Garcialebias charrua
AGTGGATACACCACTAGAATATGACTAGCCCAAAATACAGCCCAAAATATTTTAGACAACAGTCGCGGCTTTTAGTAAATATTGCAAAAACAGAGCCACCCTCTTTAAGCAGTAGGCTACTAAAGTACCACAGAGCATAACAGGTGCTCAAACCCGCAAAAACGCACTGATTAGCAGCGCTTAAAACACTAAAGACAAATTAGCTCATAAGACAAGCCCCCAAATGTGATTTAAGCAAAAACTGACAACCACTAACCTAGCTCATTAAGTTAATTAATATCATATCCCGGACAAGCCATCCAATAAATATGTTACGACCGTATGAGGGCCAAAACACATTTAAAGGACACTGGACACAAGAAAAGGTTTAAATGATATTTATTTACTAAAACTAAGAGTCTCCAGGCGGTCAGGGTCCTCTCAGGCTTCTCCCACCCGTCTGGAGCGCCTTCTCCTGCTCAGCGTCCTTAAAGAAACAAAAATAAATTAAAAAGAGAAAGTTCAAAGGATTGTGGGACAGGTGGGTGCGGCGGAAATGAACAAAACGTCTCCCAGGCCGACCCAATCCTATACAGGACCGTCGTGCCTTCCCAGGTGACGATCTGCCTAGCCAAAAATACCTCTAAATAAAAGAAAAGCGATAACTGAACTACCGACACCCACACAGTCAAAAGTATCAAACAAATGGAGAAAAAAAGGGGAAACAGACTCTCACTCTGTTTCACGTTAGCTGTCCCCCTCCTGGGCAGCTGCTCAGACGCTTCCCTTCAGCATCTGACAAAAAAGAAGAGTCAACCAGAGTACAGCAGTCCAACCACACTCTATTTTAAGCTAGAGTCACACAAACTCTCAAAGAGCTTAAACACTCACAACTCTTGTTTTTAGCATCTAGACCTGAAACCAGTGCCAGGCCTTTAAGGGCCTATTTCAGCTCCAACAGGAGCAAACAACAACAATCTGAGAGGGTGGAGATCTCTCAGAATTGTTAGGTTACCTGACAGTGTCCTCAGCAGTTCCAGTGAACCCTCAGCTGAGTTTCACACCATCCAGAAGACTTCAATAAGCCACCACTCGTTCCTCAAGCCAGTCTTGGTACAACGAGTCTCCACTAGATTACTCTTAACTTCACACAACTCTAGTAAGCACTAGAGCTGTTAAAAGAGCACCCTTGCTCTACATGAGCTGTTTAAAGAGCCCCCAAACCTCAAGAGCTTTACCTCAAGAGCTTTAGCGCACACAAAGTAGCATGAGAGCTCAACACAGTGATCAGAGTGGGTGGAGAACACTCTGGAACACAAATAGGCAGCAATACAGCTACCTTAATCAAAACTTGGTTTACCTTCAGCAGGCTCCAAGTTGCTCCAACAAGCACCCTTGCTTGTGTCCACCAAACTCAGTTGGCAATCACAACCTCACATCAGTAAGGCTCCACCCTGCACCAAACACAGCATGTCAGCTTTATAGGCTGGACCTGCAGGTGAACAGCAGCTCTGCCCAATCAAGCTTGAGTGAAGCAGGCTGAGTAATAAAAAAAAGGTTAGTTCTTTATTGAACCAGCAGGTTGCAGCAGTTTGCAGCCATGATAAAATTAAAACAAGGATGTTTAAACTTCTAAAAACCCCAGGGTGCATAACATTCTTTTATCTTGTTTGTAGCTAGTGTCCACCACTTTGTTTCAGCTGTGGCTGTGTTAAAGCGCTTTATAAATAAAGCTGATGATGATGATGTTGATATCTCACCATCCCTTAAGACTAACATTATGTACATTTATGAATGCTAATGAACTTATAATAATACACCTACTCTTTGAAGGTGAACTGGGAAGCTGAAAATTGATGTTATCACATCAGCTCTGTCTGACAATCTGACCAGTTTAGTCAAATTCCTCCATTTTGAAATGTTCACTGCATAGTACAAATGAATCACTTGCAGTGAATCCATCTCTCCTCAATGCTATTTCCCACCTCTTTCTCTTCTCTTTATCTTTTGGAAACCTTTAAAACAAAAACATGATATCTGGGAGTGTGTACACAAAAACATTGTCTGAATGAGGTCCATGTTATTTTATTCATATACTGTGATTTAGTGAGTTCATTGAAGTTATTTTGTACTGGCTGATCTGCACATAACTGTTATAACAAAGCAAAAATAAAAAGGCAATTGTTGAAACTAAGGAGACTTGTTGTAAGCAGAAAAACGTTGCACTCACTATTTTTGATCTTATTTCAAAGAACATAAAACTCCAAATTTGATTAACATTTGTTGATAATGATAATTAACCAAAGCTACTGAAATTGTGAGTAGGTCTGTTTGAAACATATTCCTGTCATCAAATCTCAGCTAACAGTCACTGCCGGCTGAACACCGGTAGCTAACATTTGTTGTCATTTTGCTGGTGGGCTTAAATACAGTAGCCTACAGTAATATTATATTCACAAAATACTAACAATAATACGTTCATCTTACTTGTGAAAAGTTATCCCCCGGTCCCTGACATCAAAAGTTCTTCTATTTAAACCCGAATAAGCCGAGCAGTGCTGAGGCATCTCTGTTGTTTTTGTGCAGCAAGGTTCGAGGGTGACACTTCCAAGATGGCCGCCCTAAATCCTGCGCTGGAGCAGGCTATGCTTGGTCTACCTATATATAAGGTGTGTCCCAATCCGACGGCTGCATGGGTCTAAGGCCGCATTTGAAGGCCGCTGACGTCACAGCGATGCGCCAAGGCCTGTCCCAATTCGAAGACTGCTTCAATGCGGCCGACGAATGCAGCCTTCTTTTCCCCGAATTTGAAGGACGGGTCCGGTGGATCCTTCCAGACGGAGGCTATCCCAAAATGCATTGCGTTTACTCTGCGCGTGCGCATTGAGGGAACATTTTGGATGAACGTAATGGCGGACGAAGCGACAGAATACACTTTTAAATGTAAGTTATGTTAAAATGTGGGATTAAAAAATTAAAAGCCTAAAGCGGTTATGATTTATGACATAAATGATTAAAGCGGATGTTAGTCATTTGCGTAGATATTTTTTATATCTTTTGTCAGCTCGTACAGTGGGTCCCGTCGTATTATCGCTGCTAAGCTAATTTTATTCTTCTGTTTTTTAGGGAGCAAGGAGCAGACCGAGCTTTTATTAAGCTTCGGAATAATAACAGCCACCTTTTTACGGGGGCTAAACATTCTGCAGCTGTGGCGTGGAGGTACAAGATTCATCTTATGCTTCTGAGTACAGTTTCATTAACCCTATACTGTACTGTACTGTACATAACCTGCAACCTCTTGTGTTGTGCTGTGAAAACTGTTTTTCATTGTGGGTTTAAGACATTATTTTCCATGTTTCCCCTCTTCATTCATTTTATGTTGATGTTATTAGGGTAATTTTGGAGAAGATGTGCCTGCAGGATAAAGTAACTCCTCTGCAGGCTAAAAAGAAATTGGACAATTTAAAGAAGAAATACAAAGTATGTACATGTGTAATGAATTATATAATTTGTACGTGCTCTGTTGATACAAACCAGATTCTAAAAAAGTTGGGACACTAAACAAATTGTGAATAAAAACTGAATGCAATGATGTGGAGGTGCCAACATCTAATATTTTATTCAGAATAGATCACAGATCTAAAGTTTAAACTGAGAGAATTCATAAAAATCCATCCATCCATCCATCCATCTTCTTCCGCTTATCCGGGGTCGGGTCGCGGGGGTAGCAGCCTAAGTAGGGAGGCCCAGACTTCCCTCTCCCCAGCCACTTGGAGCAGTTCCTCCGGGGGAATCCCAAGGCGTTCCCAGGCCAGCCGAGAAACATAGTCCCTCCAGCGCGTCCTGGGTCTTCCTCTGGGTCTCCTCCCGGTGGGACGTGCCCGGAACACCTCACTGAGAGAATTTATCTTTTTAAATGAAAAATATGTTGTTTCAAAATTTCATGGTGTCAACAAATCCCCAAAAAGTTGCGACAAGTCCTGAACATAGTTCTCTGCATTAATGGTGCCTTTCCAGACATGCAAGCTGCCCATGCCACAAGCGCTCATGCAACCCCATACCATCAGTGAGGCAGGCTTCTGAACGGAGCGTTGATTGGCGTTCCAGCCACTTATTGCTACTTGTCCCAACTTTTTTGGGATTTGATGACACTGTGAAATTTTGAATCAACATATTTTTCCTTTAAAATGTTACATTTACTTAGATTAAACTTTTGATCTGTCATCTATGTTATGTTATGCATAAAATATTGACATTTGCCATCCCCACATCATAAAATTAAGTTTTTATTCACAATTTGTTTAGTGTCCTATCTTTTTTGGAATCTGGTATGTACATGTAAACTTTAAAAAAAATGTTTGTTGCTCTTTTTGCCAACTGTGATATCTTATTTCCTCTGTTCAGGACTGCAAATATCCAGGGTCAGGGGAAGGAGTGAGTGGGAAGCCCACTGCTGCGACATGGCCCTGGTTTGTCCTCATGGATGAGGCGTTAGGACAGAGACCTTGCATTGCACCTCCTGTCCTAATTTCCTCCATCCGTGAGGACACTCCAGGTCCAAGCACAGCAGTGGGTGACCAGGACGACAGGGCTGAGGAGGAGGAAAGAACGGAACAGAGACAAGGAAGAAAGAGGAAGAAGAACAGAGAGTATGAGTTAATGGACTTAATCAGAGAAGATATGAAGCTGCAGAGGGAGGATATGAAGCTGCAGAGGGAGGCAGAAGAGAGAAGGTTGAATGAAAGTAGGGAGATGATGGAAAGATTATTTAGTATTCTAGAAAAAAATGCAAATACCGGTAAATAAATTACCGGTATATTTATGAGTTTGAAAAATGTGTTGGTCTTTGTTTTGTTCTAATTTTGAAAAAATAAATTGATTACAAAAACTAGTTGTCTATAATTCATTTTATTAACAGTAAGTTAATTCAAAACAACAAAAAGTTCTGTGGCTGCCAGCTCTGCAAACCCACGGGACACCACCTGCAGGTCCTCTGGGTTTTTAGGCAGGTGGATGACACCATGATGGACAGCAGAACGAGGCGTCCCAAGCTCCACTGACTGAGACCACCTGCATGCTCCACCTGCCAGCCAGAAAACAGTTGTCGCCCCCAACCATGTCATGAATCCAGGTCCAGGAGATGAAGCAACACCTCCAGAGACTCCCTGCATCATCACAAGTCCAGTCTAGGATCGTCTTGGTTAAAGTAACGGTCCAGGACTGGGATATTCAGATTAATCCTACAGTACAAGGGTCTGGTCTGGTTCAGGACATGTAGAGAACAACAAAACATTTAGTTTAAGATTTATTTTTTATAAGATATTAAAGTAATAATGAGGCTTAATCTACTGATGCTCAATGAAAACGCTATTTTATTAATAAAATAGATGAAAGACCCTGTTTTTAACTTTTTTTTTACAACCCCTTTATGTAGTAATGGATTTTATACAATAAAATATTGGAAAATGTTATGCTGTATTCTAAATTTCAAATAAGTTATTTATTTAAAATTTTAAATAAAATATAAATATTATTCTAGTATATTGTTTTATTAAATTATTAGTAAATAAGATAGATTTTTGATTTATTTATTATGCACAAGTTAACAAAGTTAATACTGACAATGAAATTATCCATGAAACTACAGTTTATAGCCAAAAAAAAAAAAAGTAAGTTGGATATATCTGTCAGCAGAAGTTATAAAACATGCCACCAGCAGTGATAAAGTTCTGTATTTCCTCTAGAATTAAAAAAAGCAGTAAAAACAACAGCATTTCAAGCTCCTTTCTTCCTTGGGCTGAGCGCTGTCACGGTTGCTAGGCAACATGACGTACCGTGAAGGCTAGACCTGTCCCGCGGACTTCCGGTCTACCTGATGTTTGAAGCAGAGCCATATATATAGACTTTATATGGCTCTGGTTTGAAGGACCCGGCCTCCGTGTACCGGGTAGGCCGGGTCCTTTTTTTATTTTTATTAACACAAACAGAACTACAAAACACTACATAAACAAAAATATATACAAACTCTTGTGAATGATAACATAACTACAGTCTATAAGCTAGGGGGCGGTTTACAAAATGATGAAAGTTGAAAAAAAATATATATATCAAAATACAATAAATGAAAAAGTATACAAAGGAGCAAGACAATATTAGAAACTTAAAACAGCAAGTTTTTAGATAACTGTTGTGAGATGGTTCTAGCAGTTTTCCAGTTTTTCAATCTACTTAATGAAGAATAATAGGCTTTGAATTCGTTCATGAAACATGGGAATGAGGGCTTGTTATCCCTCCACTTACTACAATGAATGTGGTACTTTGCTATAAGGACGACTATATTTATGGCATCAGAGTAAGCTGAACTTAAGTTGTCTACATAGAATAGAATGGCATCAATATCAAAAGAGGGAATATTAAGTTTCAGATTAATCCAGTTTGTGATGTCAGTCCACAATCTTTGAGAATGTTGACATGAAAAAAACAAATGCTCAAGGGATTCATCTTCAGATTTACAAAAGGTACACAAATCAACCTCAAATTTAAATCTTCTGTGCAGAAACATGGCCACGGGATAAATCTTGTTTATTATTTTAAAATGGTTTTCTTTCACTTTAGGAGATACAGGCCATTTGATAAATTTTGAATGAGCAGAAGTCATCATGGTCACCTGATTTATATTGGGAGGATTCTTGAATGAATTTATGTTATAATCATAATAAATAGTTTGTCTCATACATTCGTTGATAATCTTGTTATTGCATTTGAAGTCAACTAAGCTACACTCATTTACTTTTAGTGTGGGTAATGAAATGGTCACTTTTGAATAAATAATTGTATTTTTAATTAACTGAATCAGGGCTAAAGGGATTGCTTTACATACCTTCATAAAATCTTTACGACAGCAGTTAAGGTTATATTTTCCCACAAAAGATGCGAAATTTAAAAGATCTCCATTAGAGTCTAGGATATCTGTTACAAAAATGATGTCTTTTTCATACCATTCTTTCCTAAATATTGACTTTCTACCTGCTGTGATTGCTCTATTATTCCACAGAGTTGATCCATGAGGTGAGAAATTATGATGAAATGTCATTTTCCAGAAATGAAGAACTTGTTTGTGGAAGTTAGATAACTTTACAGGAATCTTAGTTACTTCAAAGTCACATTTTGCAAAGAATGGCCGGGTCCTTGGTAGTATGCAGCCGTCGGATTGGGACACACCTATAATGTTATGCTGTGACCCACGTCACTTCCGCATTCGCAATTCTCGCTCCTTCGTTAGCACTGGCGCTAACTAAAGAAAGGTGTCGTGCTGTACTGTTAGACTACGAGTTACTTTTCTGTAACATTTACAGTAATTTCATCTTCTTGAGTTCGTTTCATTTATACCGTTTTAGTATAAATTATTTTAAGGAAACTTTAGCTAAGAAAGAGAGATGAGGCGACAGCAAGCTAAACAAAGACACGAAGTGGCTACGGAAACCATGTTGGAGTTTCAGGAAACAACAGTCACGGATTATAAAAAGGAACGATGTCGTTTAAAGGACAAACTGCAACACAACGAAACCCACGATGCTGCTTTCAACCCACAAGTTCTGCTTCACAGATTAGGTTTGTATCTAAACATTCCTGCTTTTCAGTGTGATTTTAGTTCAGTGTTGCCAGGTGAGAAATGTAGGATTATCGTACTAGAGACATAAAATTATCGTATTTTGAGGGAAATTATCGTGCACCTGTCATGACCAAAATAACAAGCATGCACTATAGTCACTGTATTGTTGAATAGCGTCTAACATGCACTCACAGCTTTGTGGCGTAAGTACGAGTGGGAACCATAGACATTTAATAGTATTAATTAGGGGTGCAAATCTCTCAGTGTCTGGAGAATCGATTCGAGTCCGATAAACAATAAACAATAATGTAAACAAATAGAACATTTATTTAAAAGTATTGTAAGCTGAGAAGATTAAACAACAATGTTAACAAATGGAACATTTATTTAAAACAATCATTTTAAGCTGAAAACAATAAACATCAATGTAAACAAATGGAACATTTATTTAAAACAATAATTTTAGGTTCCTTATTGTATCAAATTTTTTGCATCGTTTGATATTTATACCAAAAATAGGAACAAATAATACAGGAGTGCATAAAATTCTGTAACATAAATGACCAGTATTAGCTTTGTTGGCTGGTTCTAATGTCGTGTTTAGCTCCACCCTTTAGCTCCGCTTATTGGATAATCTCTCTGCGCGTCAGCGCTCACTGAAAATCTTTTAGTCCACGCCCACCTACTGGATGGGCCCACCCCCCGGGTCGATATTACCCTTCGACCCTGGTGATTCTTCCTCTTTAATTATTTAGCCTCACTAGTGAACCTTCGTCAATTTTTTAAGATTTCATCAAACTTCAATCAAGATGACAAGAACTTGTCCTAAATGCAAGCGGGGCATGAATTTCAGCTTCGACGAGCAAGAAGTCTGCGAGGGTTGCCTGGGAGCCGAGCTCGCGGTCCCAGACAACGAGCGCTTCCCAACTCGAGTGCCCTGATGCAGGACCTGCCCTCCATCATCCTCGGGGCGGACGCACTGAAGGGCCTGTCCGTGCCAACCTCTTCTCCGCCTAGGTCGACCTAGCGGGCTTGAGGTATGGCACCACACCGCAGCGACGTCCAGACCCAGTCTGGCCTCGCTTCCCGGCCGTGACGGCACTTTGGAACGAGGCTGCTGCAGCGCCCGCAAAAATCAAGGCCCTAGCAACCTCCTTCGTGGGAATCACGAGAGTGGAGGGATTCACGGAGAAGTCCTTCCCATCGGTGCCCCCAATGGAGCAAAGCCTCTCAGACGTTTTCGGGGCAAAAACCGCCAGGTCGGACCACAGGCCGATTCCCAGCGTACGCCACGACGTCCTCCAGCCCGACACTCGGGCGGTCGGAGTGACCGCCGGGACCAGAGACAGCAACTCGTTCCGGGGAACGTGTGTGTGAGAAAAATAAAAGAACAAACTGTTTCAAAAGATGTTTTCTCATATGTTTCGGGCTTGTCTGTGGGGACGAATAACCCCGCAGCCGCACATAAACACATGCTTCACACCACAGACAGACTAGCCTTCGGCTGTGGGGTGTCCACGAATAAAAACAGCTCAAACAAGGTAACAATAAATAAATGTTTCATGTTTGGTTAACCTGTTAATATGCAGTTTGTGCCGGGTAAACCCCCCCGCTGCCTCATAAAATCAAACACTGCTGGCCCAGCCTCATCACTGCTCAGCAGAAAACACGAAAAGGTAATTAAACATTCAGACGCCATGTTTATTAAGCTTCGTGTCGCGCAGACGAAGCTGTGTGAAACCTACAGCTCGCTGCCTCTCTTAAAATCAAACGTTGCTGGCCCTGCCTCGACATGGACCAGCAGGAGTCATGAAAAGGTAATTAAACATCGGGACGCCATGTTTATTAAGCCTTGTGTGGCCTTGTGTGGCGCAGACAAAGCTGTGTGAAACCCACAGCTCGCTGCCTCTTAAATTCAAACGTTGCTGGCCCTGCCTCGACACGGACCTGCAGGAGCCACGAAAAGGTAATTAAACATTGGGACACCATGTTTATTAAGCCTCGTGTCGCACAGACGAAGCTGTGTGAAACCCATAGCTCGCTGCCCCATAAAATCAAACGTTGCTGGCCCTGCCTCGACATGGACCAGCAGGAGTCATGAAAAGGTAATTAGACATCGAGACGCCATGTTTATTAAGCCTCGTGCCACGCAGACGAAGCTGTGTAAAAGCCACAGCTCGCTGCTCCACATTGAGTCACGTGATGCTAGCTCTGCTCACGCGCAGGCTAGCAGAGTTCTGTTACCGTCTCATCACGTGTTTAACTGGCGTTCCACGCACATGAGTGCCATCGCCTCGCTGACGCTCGACAACGGCTCCAAACGAGGTAAAAGACAAAACACTCAATTTGAACAGGCACCGCCACCTTTAAAGACGAGCAGCGCCCAGCGCGAGCCACGCACCACCAGAGCGCGTGCCCGCTACAACAACAAGCGTGTTGACGTCAGACGCAGGGAAAGGAAATACCTGAGGTTTTCCTTCCAGGGGAGCCAGTTCGAGTTCAACAGACTAGTCTTCGGCTACTCGCTAGCGCCCAGAACTTTTTCAAAGTGTGTGGAAGCGCAGTACGCCCACTTCGCTCAGCAGGGATGCGGATTCTTTTTTACTTAGACGATCTGCTCATTTTAAGCAGGTCGAGAGAGGAAGCAGCAGCCCAGACCAGAGTGTTAGCAGAGCACCTGCTGGACCTGGGGTTCGTCGTAAACTGGATGAAAAGCTCAGTCATCCCAGCACAGTCCATTGTTTACCTGGGGGTAGAACTGGACTCTCGCTCGATGAGAGCGCGCCTGTCAGAGCAGAGGGCAGCCGATCTGACAGCACAGCTGAAGCGCGTCCAACCGGGGAAGGTGGTGACGGCGGCAACAATTATGCGGCTATTAGGCCTGATGGCAGCCGCCCATGTTGTGATAAATTTGGGTTTATTACACATGAGATCGATCCAACGCTGGTTTGCCAGCCTGCACGTGGATCCGGTGCGCCAGAAGCGCAGGATGGTGCTGGTTCCCCCATCCGTGAAGGCAGACCTACGTCACTGGGGAAACACCCGCATCTTGAAGGAGGGTGTCTCCATGACCACACCTACGTCTCACATCCCAGTGTTCACAGACGCTTCTCTGATGGGATGGGGGGGACGTGTCTGTCCCAATCTGTGGGGGGAAGGTGGCCAAACCACATCCACCTCCACATAAACGTTCTGGAGCTAATGACAGTCCAGAAGGTGTTACGTCACTTCTCTCCTCTGGTTCAGCAGCAACATGTACTGGTGCACACCGACAACCAGGTGGCAGCATGTACATCAATCAGGGGGGATCTCGCTCAGCTCAGTTGCTGCATGTTGCCAGGCAACTGCTGCTTTGGGCCCATCAGAACCTGCTCTCATTGAAAGCAGTATACATCCCCGGGGTGTTGAACGTAGGAGCGGGCATCATGTCGAGAGGGGGGCCACGTCACGGGGACTGGTCCCTCCACTCAGACATAATAAACCAGATCTGGACCAAGTTCGGCCGTGCAGAAGTAGATTTCTTTGCAGCCCGGAACAACAATCAGTGCCCACTCTGGTGCTCGTTGAACCCCAAAGACAATCCACCTCTGGTAGTGGACGCTTTTGCGCACAGATGGGGGTCGGGGAAAACGCTACAGTATATGCTTTTCCACCAGTTCCTCTCGTACCAAGGGTACTGGAGCGGGTCCGGGAAGAGGAACTATCACTCATCCTCGTGGCTCCAGAGCGCAAATACGCTCCTTGGTTCCCAGACCTGCAACGGCTATTAGTGGAAAGTCCCTTGCAGCTTCCTTGGAGAGAGGACGCTCTCCTCCAAGCGGGTGGGGCGATCAGGCACTTCCCAGAGATAGGCCAACGCCTGCGGCCCTGGAAGCTGAGCGGCGCCGCCTAACAAATTTAGGCCTCACCCCAGCCGTAGTCCGGACAATTCAGGACTCTCTGGCTTCATTCACAACAACGCTTTATGCGTCTAAGTGGGCAGCTTTTCAGCAGTGGTAAAGGGAAAAAGACATCGAGGCCATAGCATGTGACATCAGCTGTGTCTTGTCATTTTTGCAACTGCTGTTAGAGAGAGATCTAGCCTTTAGCGCCTTAAAAGTATATGCGGCGGCTATTTCATCGTGTCACGAGGGGTTTGGTGACAGGACGTTATTCAATCATCCTCTGTTGAAACATTTCCTGAAGGGCGTTAGACGCCTTAGACCCATGAAGCGTGACCTCACCCCCCAGTGGGATCTATCATTAGTTCTAGGCGCTTTAACCAAAGCTCCCTTCGAACCTTTAGAGGAGGTGACAATGAGGTTTTTGTCCATTAAAACTGCTCTCCTGTTAGCACTCACGTCCGCAAAAAGGGTGAGCGACCTTTGTGCACTGTCTGTAGCTCCCTCGTGTTTACAAATTAAACCTGATGGTAGCTCAGCAACTCTGAGGCCTAATCCGGCCTTCACACCAAAGTCCATCACCAGCAGTTTTAGATCACGGACAATAACTCTGAGTGGTTTCCATCTTCGTCCTCACACATCAGAGGAGGAAGCTATGTCACATTTATTGTGCCCAGTCAGAGCGCTCAGATGTTAGGTGGCACGCACAGCAGGTGTGCGTCACTTTCAAAACCGGTTTGTCCTTTTATAGGGACAATTCAGCTGGTCGTGCTCTGTCCTCGCAGCGCCTCTCTCACTGGCTGCGTGAACCATAACAGAGGCCTACAAAGCTGCTGGAAAAGAGCCTCCTACGACTCTGCGGGCACATTCCACGCGAGCGATAGCTTCATCCACAGCTCTGCATAGTGGGATGTCGGTCAGCGATATCTGTTTAGCGGCGGCATGGAGCTCGCCCTGTTCTTCATCTGTTTCTATTTACGGGATGTTTCTATGACTCAGTCAGTTCTGGGAGTCCTGGATAAGTAGTCGGAGAATACCTCCTAATGTGTTCGGTTATCCCACACCTGCTTAATGGAAGTCAGGAAGTGGAAAATGTTCACCATCTGTATCAGAGATGGTTTACTGTGGTTTTTTGAATGTTGTTCTAACTGTTTCTCTGTACATACTTCATGTAACAGTTCAGTTTGTACCCTGTTGAAGGGTGGCAGCCAGGGAGTGTTCCTCTCTCTGTCAATGTTGCAAAAAATAAAAATAAAAAAAATAAAAGAACAACAACAACAACGAACACATTGTCAATGTTGATGCATGCTGCACAGCAGCAGGGCATGCCTGGAGGCTGCGTCGGAGGCCTGCAGGCTCTTCCTCCAGCCCACCACCTGCCCTTCCTCAATGCTCCCAGATACAGGGTATGTTATGCATGAGGAAGGATGTGCTTAATTGTGATTGGGTGAGCAGATGCTCCACACTGGTTAGGATTAGGGATGCACCGATAAATCGGCCGGCCGATCGATCGGCTCCGATTTCCTTAATTTGGGGAGATCGGTGATCGGCCGATCTTTAAATGAGAAGCCGATTTTATCTACCGATTTTATCTGCCTCAGCAAAGGTTGGAAAATCCTGAAAATTTAGGGTGCATTTTGACCTTTTAACACCTGAAAATTGGTATCGGCCAAAATCGGAATCGGCAGGTCAGACTTTCTAAAAATCGGTAATCGGTGATCGGCCAGAAAATTGAAATCGGTGCACCCCTAGTTAGGATCCAGTGTGGCATGGACTATATCCTGCTACGCTCTTTATTCCAATAAGCGGAGCTAAAGGGCGGAGCTAAACACGACATTAGAACGTTGGTTACGAATCGTAACCCCAGATTCTATGAGTGTTTAGCGGAGCCCTTTAGCTTTTGGGCCACCCTGTATCCCAAATGGCTGAATAATTAGCTATTTGGAGGAAGAATCACCAAGGTCAAAGGGTAATATCGACCCGGGGGGTGGGCCCATCCGGTAGGTGGGCGTGGACTAAAAGGTTTTCAGTGAGCGCTGACGCGCAGAGAGATTATCCAATAAGCGGAGCTAAAGGGCTCCGTTAAACACTCATAGAATCTGGGGTTACGATTCGTAACCAACGATTTCTCTAAAACAATAAAAGAAAAATCTAGGAACAAATAATTCATCCATCCATCGTCTTTATCCACTTCTTCCTTTTTGAG
Organism: Garcialebias charrua; assembly: GCA_038048925.1. Taxonomy (NCBI): domain Eukaryota; kingdom Metazoa; phylum Chordata; class Actinopteri; order Cyprinodontiformes; family Rivulidae; genus Garcialebias; species Garcialebias charrua. The sequence continues at coordinate 13,679 of JBBPBX010007442.1, forward strand.
TCATGGGGGTCACTGGTGTCCATGTCCAGCCATCACTGTGTGAGAGGCGGGGGACACCTGGACAGGTCTTCAGTCCATCACAGACAAATAAAATAATTCACAATACTGTATATATAAATACTTTTGTTTTTATAAATACAAAAGTAACAGACTTCAGCCTACCATAGTGCATTAACTTTTAACTCAACATAAAATACAGACTTCACAGTTTTTTAAACATATTGATTCATATTTAGTAAATCTTTAACAACATTTCAAAACCTGTTCAAGTTTACACAAAATCTCCTCTGAACTGTAATTTCTAAACCATAAATTGTATCATTTAGAACAGGCTCCAGGTGATGTGTCTCATCTGGTCTCTCCAACCTAAAAGACAAATTACATTAAGTTTGTTGTACAACTTGTCTATAAGTTTTAGTATAATATGAGAAAACAACTGTTACCTTTGAGCTGCATCTGAACTCCCACGTTACTCTTGTTTTATGCTGGAGCTGTGTGGAGTTTTATCTATATGAAGGAATAACGTGCGTTGCTTCCACTTCCAGCGTATTAAAAATAAAACTAAACCCTAAATAAACTAAATAAATAACTAAATAACTAAATAAACTAAATAACTAATAACTAAATAAAACTAAACCCCCTCAGCTTCCACTGAACTGTCCGTTCGTAAATCCTTTGTCATATAGCAGGAGTTAGAGAGAGAAATATTCACAGCTGTTGGAGAATCAGCTGGAAGTTTGCAGCAAACTTCGCTGGTCGGCTGGTTGGTTTCACTTTCCATCTTCTGCACATTTACTGCGCAACTACTGTACCGTAGTTTTATCTTACACTTCTTGCAAACAACCGTTCTCTTGTTAAGCTCTGTCTTTCCCAGAACATAGTATGATCTAAAATGATTTTTAAAGACGAAGGAGCAAGTTGAAATGCGCTGTCTCTCTCCTTGCGAAGCAGGCTCCATTGGGAGCTGCCTTGCTAACTAGCTTGCTGTACGGTGGCTTTACGGCCAAAATTCTCTGGTGGCCGAACGGACACGTAATGCAATATGCAGTACGCTCAGGAGTAGGAGCAGAAAAAATTTAAAATAAAATAAAACGTTTCAAAATCGATTTTGGGCCTTTTAGAATCAATTCTGAATCGCCAGGACTAAGAATCTAGATTCTTTAAAAAATTGATTTTTTTTGCTGCATCCCTAGTATTAATGTCTGTGGTGGGAACTAATGAGCACCCCCCCCCCTTCTTCTTTTTTTTTAATTTTTTTTTTATCAGCCTTACTCTGCAAGAGGTTATGTGGGCTACCATGACAGTCCTGTACCGCCCCCTGCCGGTTTTATACTTCCGGTGAGCGCTTCAGCTCAGACAGAGCGAGAGGTGGTAGAGCTAAAGCGAGAGGCACTAGAGAAAAAGACAAATTCAGGTCATTTTTGCTGTAGTAGGAAGATTAAACAGTTCAAATATGAGTTTGGGTTCAACTTGTGCTTTTGTTGGCTGTCACAACAGCTCAAGAAAACTGAAAGACGAGCTAGAAACTAGTGATGGCCAAATGAAGCAATAAAGAATTGAACCACTTTGCCAATTGTATTGAACTTGGGTTCATTCATTCAAAGGTTCATTTCAGTGACATCTAGTGGTGAAATATTAGACAACACACACTGTTTTATTTACTTTTTTACTGTACAGTATGTTCAGCTGATTCAGTAGATATGTTGACTAGTAGGGGTGTAACAGTACGCTAAAATCACATTTCGGTTCGGTTCAACTACAAGGAGGGCTCAGTTTGGTTTATTTTCGGTACAAAAAAAAAGACAAAATAAAGACTTACAAAATGTTTATTTTGAAAATATGCCTAGGAGCTATGCTGTCAGGGGCTTTATGCCCCTAGTAGGGTCACCCAAGGCAGACAGGTCCTAGGTGAGGGACGAGACAAAGCGCAGCCCACAAGACCCCTTATGATGAGTAATATAAATGGAAACAATGTTCCCTCGCCCGGACGCGGGTCACCGGGGCCCCACTCTGGAGCCAGGCCCGGAGGAGGGGCACGTTGGCGAGCGCCTGGTGGCCGGGCTTTCACCCATGGAGCTCGGCCGGGCACAGCCCGAAGAGGAGACGTGGGTCCCCCTTCCCATAGGCTCACCACCTGTGGGAGGGGCCAAAGGGGTCGGGTGCATTGTGGAATGGGTGGTGGCCGAGGGCGGGGACCCTGGCGGTCTGATCCTCGGCTACAGAAGCTGGCCATTGGGACATGGAATGTCACCTCTCTGGTGGGGAAGGAGCCTGAGCTAGTGTGTGAGGTTGAGAGGTTCCGGCTAGAAATAGTCGGACTCACCTCAACGCATGGCTCTGGCTCTGGAACCAGTTTCCTTGAGAGGGGTTGGACACTCTTCCACTCTGGAGTTGCCCCTGGTGAGAGGCGCCGAGCAGGAGTGGGCATACTTGTTGCCCCCCATCTCGGTGCCTGTACGTTGGGGTTCACCCCGGTGAACGAGAGGGTAGCCTCCCTTCGCCTACGTGTGGGGGGACGGGCTCTGACTGTTGTTTGTGCCTATGCGCCGAACGGCAGCGCAGATTACCCACCCTTTTTGGAGTCCTTGGAGGGGGTATTGGAGGGTGCGCCTCCTGGGGACTCCCTTGTTCTGCTGGGGGACTTCAACGCTCACGTGGGCAATGACAGTGAGACCTGGAGGGGTGTGGTTGGGAGGAACGGCCCCCCTGATCTGAACCCGAGTGGTGTTCTGTTGTTGGACTTCTGTGCTCGTCATGGATTGTCCATAACAAACACCATGTTCAGGCATAAGGGTGTCCATATGTGCTCTTGGCACCAGGACACCCTAGGTCGTAGTTCAATGATCGACTTTGTTGTCGTCTCATCTGATCTGCGGCCGCATGTCCTGGACACTCGGGTGAAGAGAGGGGCGGAGCTGTCCACTGACCACTACCTGGTGGTGAGTTGGCTCCGATGGTGGGGGAGGATGCCGGTCAGACCTGGCAGACCCAAACGTATTGTGAGGGTCTGCTGGGAACGTCTGGCAGAGTCTCCCGTAAGACGGAGCTTTAACTCCCACCTCCGGGAGAGCTTTGAACACGTTCCGAGGGAGGCGGGGGACATTGAGCCCGAGTGGACCATGTTTCGCGCCTCTATTGTCGAGGCAGCTTATCGGAGTTGTGGCCGCAAGGTTGTTGGTGCCTGTCGTGGTGGCAACCCTCGAACCCGGTGGTGGACACCGGCGGTGAGGGATGCTGTCAAGCTGAAGAAGGAGTCCTATTGGGCCTTTTTAGCCTGTGGGACCCCGGAAGCAGCAGATAGGTACCGGCAGTCCAAGCGGCATGCGGCTCGGGTGGTTGCTGAGGCAAAAACTCGGGCGTGGGAGGAGTTCGGAGAGGCCATGGAGAATGACTTCCGTACGGCTTCGAGGCGATTCTGGTCCACCATCCGGCGTCTCAGGGGGGGAAAGCGGTACGCGACCAACACCATTTATGGTGGGGATGGCGTGCTGTTGACCTCAACTCGGGATGTTGTGAGTCGGTGGGCGGAATACTTCGAAGACCTCCTCAATCCTACTGGCACGTCTTCCACTGAGGAAGCGGAGCCTGGGGACTTTGGATCGGGCTCTCCAATCTCTGGTGCGGAGGTCGCCGAGGTGGTTAAAAAGCTCCGCGGTGGCAAGGCTCCGGGGGTGGATGAGATTCGTCCTGAGTTCCTTAGGGCTCTGGATGTTGTGGGGTTGTGTTGGCTTACGCGACTCTGCAATATCGCGTGGACATCGGGGGCAGTTCCCTTGGATTGGCAGACTGGGGTGGTGGTTCCCCTATTCAAAAAGGGGGACCGTAGGGTGTGTTCCAACTATAGAGGGATCACACTCTTAAGCCTCCCTGGTAAGGTCTATTCAGGGGTTCTGGAGAGGAGGGTCCGTCGGATAGTCGAACCTCGGATTCAGGAGGAGCAGTGTGGTTTTCGTCCTGGTCGTGGAACACTAGACCAGCTCTACACCCTCAACAGGGTCCTGGAGGGTGCGTGGGAGTTTGCCCAACCAGTTTACATGTGCTTTGTAGACTTGGAAAAGGCATTCGACCGCGTCCCTCGGGGGGTTCTGTGGCGGGTACTCCGGGAGTATGGGGTACCAGGCCCATTGATATGGGCTGTTAGGTCCCTGTACGACCGGTGTCAGAGCTTGGTCCGCATTGCCGGCAGTAAGTCAGGCTCGTTTCCGGTGAGAGTTGGACTCCGCCAAGGTTGCCCTTTGTCACCGATTCTGTTTATAACTTTTATGGACAGAATTTCTAGGCGCAGCCAAGGTGTTGAGAGGATCCGTTTTGGTGGCCTTAGAATCGCTTCTCTGTTTTTTGCAGATGATGTGGTCCTATTGGCTTCATCAGCTCGTGATCTACAGCTTTCACTGGAGCGGTTTGCAGCTGAATGCGATGCGGCCGGGATGAGGATCAGTTCCTCCAAATCCGAGGCCATGGTCTTGAGCCGGAAAAGGGTAGCGTGCCCTCTCCGGGTCGGGGAGGAGGTCCTGCCCCAAGTGGAGGAGTTTAAGTATCTCGGGATCTTGTTCACGAATGAGGGAAAACTGGAGCGTGAGATCGATAGGCGGATAGGTGCAGCGTCCGCAGTGAAGCGGGCGCTGTACCGGTCTGTCGTGGTGAAGAGAGAGCTGAGTCAAAAGGCAAAGCTCTCAATTTACCGATCGATCTACGTTCCCACCCTCATCTATGGTCATGAGCTTTGGGTTATGACCGAAAGAACAAGATCTCGGATACAAGCGGCTGAAATGAGTTTTCTCCGCAGGGTGGCTGGACTCTCCCTTAGAGATAGGGTGAGAAGCTCAGTCATCCGGGAGGGACTCGGAGTAGAGCCGCTGCTTCTCCACATCGAGAGGAGCCAGTTGAGGTGGCTCGGGCATCTGGTTAGGATGCCTCCTGGACGCCTCCCTGGTGAGGTGTTCCGGGCATGTCCCACCGGGAGGAGACCCAGAGGAAGACCCAGGATACGCTGGAGGGACTATGTTTCTCGGCTGGCCTGGGAACGCCTTGGGATTCCCCCAGAGGAGCTGCTCCAAGTGGCTGGGGAGAGGGAAGTCTGGGCCTCCCTACTTAGGCTGCTACCCCCGCGACCCGACCCCGGATAAGCGGAAGAAAATGGATGGATGGATGGATGGATGTGTATTGTAGTAATAAATAAAAGTGACCCATTTGGATGATATTTTAAATAAACAGCACTCTACAATAAATAAATTATATTAAAAATAATAAAAATCTTAATAAATACAATAACAGTCAGAACCAGAACAATAAGCAGCAACAGACTGTTTACAATCTAACTACAGTATTTTCCATAATATAGGTCGGCAGCTTTTTATCATTTTTTCATGCCCTGCGACCTATATTCAGGTGCGACCTATTTATGGCTTTTTATAAAATAAGCTGATTTGTAATCATTTATTAACAAAAATTAAACTGAGACACACTCTTACAATAATGTCAACTAACAAATATATATATTTTAGGTGTTTATCCTGCTAAAATTATTCATTTATTAAATAAAAGTTCAGCTCAGACACATATTTGCTATAATTTTTATCAAACAAATAATTGTTTTTAAGTGTTAATCTTCTTAAAAGCCTTGCTCTGCGCTCCTGTGGCAGACATTTGCAGCAGAGCTAAAACAGTCCACATTTTGACGTAGGTGCGACCTATATTCAAGTGCGACCTATATATGGATTTTTCCAATTCTTTGGCAATAATTAGACAATGCGACCTATATCTGTATTCATGTTTTATAAAATCCAGAACAGTTGATACTGAGACAAAATATAAAAAATATAAAAACAAATTAGTAGGGATTATAAGAAAACAAAAAAAGGAATATTATAGTAAACTGCTACACAAAAGCAGTGGTGATATAAGAACAACTTGGAAAATAATGAATAGTGTTTTAAATAAAAACAAGGTTGGTACGAGTACTTCAACGTATTTTGTGGAAAATAATGTTGAAATCCGTGATGAGAAAGAAATAGTGAATGGATTTAACAATTATTTTGCAAATGTGGGATCTACCCTTGCATCAAAAATACCAAAAACGGATATAAATGTGAGTCATTCAATTGATGGCTGTATGAACAGTATGTTTCTAAAAGGAACTGATAAAGAAGAAATCATGATGGTGGTTAACAAATTTCAAGATAAAAGATCAAAAGACTGTGAAAACATGGACATGATGGTTGTGAAGGAAATAATGAACTATGTCATTGAGCCATTTACATACATTTGTAATCTGTCATTTTCATCTGGAATATTCCCGAACAGAATGAAAATAGCCAAGATAGTTCCTCTTTTTAAGAATGGCGATAAATGTTTATATAACAATTATAGACCCATATCTTTGTTACCGTAGTTCTCCAAAATTTTAGAAAAATTATTTGTAAGTAGATTTGATTTATTTCTGGATAAACATGATAGCCACTATATTAGGCTTAGTGTATTACTAGTTGATGCTTTTCTTAGTTAATTCTAGATGTTATTACTGTTTTTCTCTTTCATTGTTGTTGGATGTAACTGGGACCTCGTGTACATAATCTCGTTTTCATCTCATGTACCACATGCGGTGCAAATGACAATAAAGACTCTCTGAGTCTGACTCTGACATCTTAAGTAAAAGTCAATATGGGTTCAGAGCAAATAACTCAACTTCCATGGCTCTCATGGAATTGATGGAACATGTCATCACAGCTGTTGATAAAAAACAATATTGTCTAAGTGTTTTTGTTGATCTAAAAAAGGCATTTGACATTATCGACCATTCAATTCTACTCGAAAAACTGGACAAATATGGTATTAGAGGAACAGCTCTGCATTGGATACGTAGTTATTTGCATAACAGAAAACAGTTTGTACATATGAACAATGTAAGATCTGGCCTCTGTGGTATTTCATGTGGCGTGCCGCAGGGTTCTGTGCTTGGACCAAAATTGTTTATTTTATATGTTAATGATTTGATGAACGTGTCAAGTATGCTTAGATGTGTTCTTTTTGCTGACGATACTACCTTTTTTTGTTCTGGTGATGATTTGAAACATTTGATTGATTTGATGAATAATGAGTTTGTTAATATACAAACCTGGTTTAATTTAAATAAGTTATCATTGAATATTGATAAAACCAATTACTGTATATGATTTTTAGCCAAAATTTTTTTATTTGCTTTGTTTTGTTTTGTTTTTTTGAATGTCCAGAGGACCAGACTTAGCTTTTTTAGATTTTTCTACCTGGATTATTGAGCATGCATCAGGGTATTTTGAACCACTTTGGCCAGGATTGCCTCAAACTTGTTAGAGAGTTTGAGAAAACAGCTAGGAAGAGGGCGGACTACAGGAACCACTTGCGATTCAACCTTAGATGCAGACAAAGTGGCATTATTCCTAAGAGCCTGGAACTGAATTCATCGGTCAGCGGGCACCGGGCAAGCAACATCCTTCAGAAGGCACAGACGCAGCTGCTGAATGAACGGGTAAGACAGACCAATTTTACCATTGAGGCCTTGAAGGCCAAAGAAGAGCAAATTTATCAAAAACTAACAACGTGCCTAGATCAGACCACACTTCAGCAAGTGATGGACTGTACAGATCGGGCACGCTTAGCACAGCATGTCAAGTCCAAGACTCGACAACAAAACAAATTTAACTCACTGATAACTCGTCAACACCATAACAATTCCAACAACAACACATTCAGTGTAAGACAACACTCCGATACACAGTTACATGCCGGGGAGACAGAAAAGTGGGTGAAGAATTTATCTGACAGACAGCTCACCCAGCCGGAGACAGAGATTCTTGCCAGGGGGCTAAACTTTGCAGTGGCACCAAGTAGAATTCCACTGGTGGAGATGATCACAGCCACTGAGTCAGCCATCCGTAACAACAAAATTAAAGACTTTGAAGCAGAACAACTCAGAGTCAAAGTTTCAGCCTGTCTCAGTAATGCTAAACCACCACCTTCCAACATCAGTAGAGAAGAGAGGGATGCACTCACCACGCTTAGCAAGGACAAAAACATCATAATTCTCCCAGCAGACAAAGGAAGGTGCACAGTGATTTTGAACCAGAAAGACTATCATGAGAAAGTTATGTCACTCCTTAGTGACTTACAGTATTTTCTGGTGTATAGGTCGCACCTGTGTATAGGTCGCACCATCCAATTATCACCAATAGATTGGAAAAATCCCTAGATAGGTCGCACCGGTGTATAGGTCGCACCTACGTTTAGCTCTGCTGCAAATGTCTGCCACAGGAGCGCACAGCAAGGCTTTTAAGAAGATTAACACTTAAAAACAATTATTTGTTTGATAAAAATTATAGCAAATATGTGTCTGAGCTGAACTTTTCCTTAATAAATGAACGTAATTGTGAAATGAGCTGGATTTAAAAAATTGTTTCGCCGAAAGTGATAACAAGCCATATATAGGTCGCACTGGTGTATAGGTCGCAGGCCTTGAAAAAAACCATAAAAGGTGTGACCTATACACCGGAAAATACGGTAAACACTTATGAACCGCTGAAAAGAGATCCAGGAAGTGGTTACAAGAAGAAGTTGATAGATTGCCTGAAAATTTTGAAGCAGGACAAGGCTATTGACAATATTCTGTACCACAGACTGTACCCAGGGGAGGCCACGCCAAGTCTGTATGGTTTACCCAAAATCCACAAACAAGGTGTACCTTTAAGACCAATTGTTAGCATGATTAACTCGGTCACTTACAATGTTTCCAAATATCTGGCATCTGTACTCATCCCTTTAGTTGGCAGCTCAGAACACCACATACAGAACACCATGGACTTTGTGGATAAGGTGAGGGATGTCATCATGGAGACTGATGAAACAATGGTCTCTTTTGATGTTACATCACTCTTTACGTGCATTCCTGTTGATGAAGCAGTAGAGGTGGTCTGTTTAAGGTTAAAATCAGACACCACTCTGAACAGCAGAACCACGCTTTCCACAGAGCAACTGTGTCAACTCTTGAAACTGTGCCTGCAGTCAACCTACTTCACATATGGGGAGCAATATTATAGGCAGAAACATGGGTGTGCTATGGGGTCTCCAGTTTCTCCTATTGTTGCCAACCTGTACATGGAGGAGGTAGAAAAGAGAGCCTTGACGTCCTTTTCAGGGAGACCACCAAGTCATTGGTTCAGGTATGTTGACGACACCTGGGTTAAAATTAAATCTCAGGAAGTCCAACATTTCACTGATCACATCAACTCTGTGGATAAATATATCAAGTTCACACGAGAAGATGTAAAAAATGGCAGGTTGGCTTTCTTGGACTGTGAGGTCTCAGTTTCTGATAGAGGAAATTTGCAAACTGAGGTGTACCGCAAACCCACACACACAGACCAGTATTTACAGTTTGACTCCCATCACCCTCTGGAGCACAAGTTAGGAGTCATCAGGACTCTGTATCACAGAGCAGACAGCGTCCCCACTAACTCAGCAGCCAGACAGAAGGAGAAATCACACACAAAACAGGCTCTAGAGAAATGTGGATATCCTAACTGGGCCTTCCTGAAAGCAGAGAAGAAACCCAAACAGGACTCCAGCCAGCCATCAGGTGAAAAGAAGGAACCCAGACCCAGACCAGTGGCCATTCCATATGTTGCAGGGGTTTCAGAGACATTGAGACGTTTATTTTCTAAACACAACGTCCCAGTGGCTTTTAAACCCCAAAATACATTACGGCAAAAACTGGTTCATCCCAAAGATCCAGTCCCCCGGCAAAAACAGAGTAACATTGTGTATGCTGTTCAGTGTCAGGAGGGCTGTGATCAGTCTTATATCGGGGAAACTAAACAGCCACTGGCCAAAAGGATGGCCCAGCACAGAAGATCAACATCATCAGGTCAGGACTCTGCAGTCTACACTCATCTCCAGGCCAGCGGTCACTCTTTCAGGGATGAAGATGTTCACATCCTTGATAGAGAGGAACGATGGTTTGAGAGAGGAGTAAAGGAGGCCATCTTTGTGAAAAGAAACCGCCCATCATTAAACAGGGGTGGAGGCCTCCGAGTTCAACTGTCCCCCTCCTACAATGCTGTGATTGCTGGTATCACTCAGCCCTCTGTGAATAGCAAACAACCATCAGGGTGCTAACGATCCATTGTTAGGCTGATGGTCCTCCTTGATCATGTGAGCAGCTGGTTTCGGCTGTCATCAGCCAACTGGTTGTGTAACACTGTGAGAGGGTGCTATTTATAAGACTGAGCTGAACCCAGCACCTCAGACTGAGGAAGTCTTTCGGACGAAAGACGAAACATTTCTACAATTTTTTTTGCTTTGTTTTGTTTTGTTTTTTTGAATGTCCAGAGGACCAGACTTAGCTTTTTTAGATTTTTCTACCTGGAATATTGAGCATGCATCAGGGTATTTTATGATTGTTTTAAAATATGATATGTGGCTACAGAAGTTCACCAGCGACTACGCCTCTCCTTCCCCAACCTTCGAATCCACATTCCCTATATATTTCATAAAGGGACCCCAGATGTTTTGAAACAGTGATTGTTTCCCCTTTATAATGTAAGTAATTTTTTCCATTGGTAAGGTTGTGGACAGCTCATTAATCCAGTCACTGAACCGTGGCTTGCTGGTACTCTTCCATGTCAGTGCTATGACTCTCTTTGCAAGCAGTAAGCACAGATCCATAGCGTTAAGAGAGACAGCTCTGTTCATCAGGCAGTCAGGATGCTAAACACTCTGCCTGCTCTGCCCCCCCTCCCATTTGAACTGCCTTAACACTAAAACTTTCTCACACATTACCACAAAACACAAAGATTTTAACACTGGACTCTGTGTCATCAAACGGGTTATTCACTAAACTCTCGGTCATGTGCTCATACAGTTTGCACTACTTCTCATACTTGCACTAATGTTTGTATTACATCACTGCCTATAATCATAATACTGTTTACATTCTCTGTTTACATTTATTAATACTGTTTACTTTTTTTACTACTGCTTACATGTAATTACTACTGTTTACATTTACACTACTCTAATATCTACACCACTGCTGATACATATACAGTGTGCTCTGAACGGTCTTACTTAGGGATGCCCAATGTGCCTTACTGCATATGCCACTTTTTGCCTCTATAACAACATCAACTACTACCTCATACATATACTGTGTACATTAACTCATACGCTGCTTTGCCACTTTGCAAATGTCAATGCTAGAAACCTTTAGTTTATTTTAGTTATACTTTTTATACTCTTTTTTATACTAGTATGCAAAAACTCAGGACAGTATTATGTTCATTAAATGTTTAATGTTTTAGTTTTAGAGTTGGTGTAAATTTTCATACTCTTATACCACTATGCAAAAAACTCAGGACAGTGTTAGTTTTACTATTTTATGCTTATGTCTATTATTATATGTTTCAGTGTTTCAATGTTTAGATGTTTACTGTTGCACCGAGGGACTGAGAGAAACGCAATTTCGGTCCTGTGTATGTCCTGTACAGTACATATTGCAGATCTGACAATAAAGTTGACTTTGACTTTGACTTGACTTTAATTATTTTTCTGGACATATGATGTATATTAGGGTAAAAGCCTAAAATGAACAGTTTAGGGTCAAGTTCTACCTTTATACCCAGTATACTCGCTAGAGCAAAGGTGGGTTCCAGACCGCTAGAGAGCGCTAATGCGCTAATCCGCTTATAGCGTTTCTAAACAATTTATCAACGTTACAGCGGTTTGCCTAACTTTTATAATTCATAAGCGGATTTGCTCTATTTTTATTTAAAATGCAGTACCGTTAATAACTAATTATCTATCAGTAAAAACGAAAAAACTTATTAACGGGCCCGGACGACTGCTAACAGACCATATCCTGTCAGCGTCGGATGTGGTCCGTGACAAAAAAGCGTCCCCTCAGTCTCTTTGCTAGAGCGAGCGCTCTCAGTTAGCAGCCAGTGTGTTACTCTGCAGCCTTATTGCTTGTTTTCGAAGAGTCAGACGAAGAGTTTTTAACATGGAGGGTGAACTTATGGATGTTTCTCAGCGGCCTACGCGACGCGTCTGGATTTTAAAAAGTATTTCGCATTTGCCCTCTTCAAAATGGCGGCCGCGACGGCCACAGAAGATAAGGACTTTCCATGAAAACACGGTAAAAACAATTATTTCTTTGCTGAGAAAAATATACTTCTTAGCTGACTTTATAGCACAAGGTTTTTCTGAGCTTAACCGGTTCAAATGGTCAAATCTGCTGGTTTAAAAAAAATATTTCGCCATTTGCGGCCGCCATTTTGAAGAGGGCAAATGCGAAATACTTTTTTAAATCCAACAGATTTGACCATTTGAACCGGTTAAGCTCAGAAAAACATTGTGCTATAAAGTCAGTGACTTTATAGCACAGGCTTTTTCTGTTTTTCTCTTCGGGTGCATTGTGGAATGGGTGGTGGCCGAGGGCGGGGACCCTGGCGGTCTGATCCTCGGCTACAGAAGCTGGCCATTGGGACATGGAATGTCACCTCTCTGGTGGGGAAGGAGCCTGAGCTAGTGTGTGAGGTTGAGAGGTTCCGGCTAGAAATAGTCGGACTCACCTCAACGCATGGCTCTGGCTCTGGAACCAGTTTCCTTGAGAGGGGTTGGACACTCTTCCACTCTGGAGTTGCCCCCGGTGAGAGGCGCCGAGCAGGAGTGGGCATACTGGTTGCCCCCCATCTCGGTGCCTGTACGTTGGGGTTCACCCCGGTGAACGAGAGGGTAGCCTCCCTTCGCCTACGTGTGGGGGGACGGGCTCTGACTGTTGTTTGTGCCTATGCACCAAACGGCAGCGCAGATTACCCACCCTTTTTGGAGTCCTTGGAGGGGGTATTGGAGGGTGCGCCTCCTGGGGACTCCCTTGTTCTGCTGGGGGACTTCAACGCTCACGTGGGCAATGACAGTGAGACCTGGAGGGGTGTGGTTGGGAGGAACGGCCCCCCTGATCTGAACCCGAGCGGTGTTCTGTTGTTGGACTTCTGTGCTCGTCATGGATTGTCCATAACAAACACCATGTTCAGGCATAAGGGTGTCCATGTGTGCTCTTGGCACCAGGACACCTTAGGTCGCAGTTCGATGATCGACTTTGTTGTCGTCTCATCTGATCTGCGGCCGCATGTCCTGGACACTCGGGTGAAGAGAGGGGCGGAGCTGTCAACTGACCACTACCTGGTGGTGAGTTGGCTCCGATGGTGGGGGAGGATGCCGGTCAGACCTGGCAGACCCAAACGTATTGTGAGGGTCTGCTGGGAACGTCTGGCAGAGTCTCCCGTAAGACGGAGCTTTAACTCCCACCTCCGGGAGAGCTTTGAACACGTTCCGAGGGAGGCGGGGGACATTGAGCCCGAGTGGGCCATGTTCCGCGCCTCTATTGTCGAGGCAGCTTATCAGAGTTGTGGCCGCAAGGTTGTTGGTGCCTGTCGTGGTGGCAACCCTAGAACCCGGTGGTGGACACCGGCGGTGAGGGATGCTGTCAGGCTGAAAAAGGAGTCCTATTGGGCCTTTTTGGCCTGTGGGACCCCGGAAGCAGCAGATAGATACCGGCAGTCCAAGCGGCATGCGGCTCGGGTGGTTGCTGAGGCAAAAACTCGGGCGTGGGAGGAGTTCGGAGAGGCCATGGAGAATGACTTCCGTACGGCTTCGAGGCGATTCTGGTCCACCATCCGACGTCTCAGGGGGGGAAAGCGGTACGCGACCAACACCATTTATGGTGGGGATGGCGTGCTGTTGACCTCAACTCGGGATGTTGTGAGTCGGTGGGCGGAGTACTTCGAAGACCTCCTCAATCCTACTGGCACGTCTTCCACTGAGGAAGTGGAGCCTGGGGACTTTGGGTCGGGCTCTCCAATCTCTGGTGCTGAGGTCGCCGAGGTGGTTAAAAAGCTCCGCGGTGGCAAGGCTCCTGGGGTGGATGAGATTCGTCCTGAGTTCCTTAGGGCTCTGGATGTTGTGGGGTTGTGTTGGCTTACGCGACTCTGCAATATCGCGTGGACATCGGGGGCAGTTCCCTTGGATTGGCAGACTGGGGTGGTGGTTCCCCTATTCAAAAAGGGGGACCGTAGGGTGTGTTCCAACTATAGGGGATCACACTCTTAAGCCTCCCTGGTAAGGTCTATTCAGGGGTTCTGGAGAGGAGGGTCCGTCGGATAGTCGAACCTCGGATTCAGGAGGAGCAGTGTGGTTTTCGTCCTGGTCGTGGAACACTAGACCAGCTCTACACCCTCAACAGGGTCCTGGAGGGTGCGTGGGAGTTTGCCCAACCAGTTTACATGTGCTTTGTGGACTTGGAAAAGGCATTCGACCGCGTCCCTCGGGGGCTTCTGTGGGGGGTACTCCGGGAGTATGGGGTACCGGGCCCTTTGATACGGGCTGTTGGGTCCCTGTACGACCGGTGTCAGAGCTTGGTCCGCATCGCTGGCAGTAAGTCAGGCTCGTTCCCTGTGAGAGTTGGACTCCGCCAAGGTTGCCCTTTGTCACCGATTCTGTTCATAACTTTTATGGACAGAATTTCTAGGCGCAGCCAAGGTGTTGAGAGGATCCGTTTTGGTGGCCTTAGAATCGCTTCTCTGTTTTTTGCAGATGATGTGGTCCTATTGGCTTCATCAGTTCGTGATCTACAGCTTTCGCTGGAGCGGTTTGCAGCTGAATGTGATGCAGCCGGGATGAGGATCAGTTCCTCCAAATCCGAGGCCATGGTCTTGAGCCGGAAAAGGGTAGCATGCCCTCTCCGGGTCGGGGAGGAGGTCCTGCCCCAAGTGGAGGAGTTTAAGTATCTCGGGATCTTGTTCACGAATGAGGGAAAACTGGAGCGTGAGATCGATAGGCGGATAGGTGCAGCGTCCGCAGTGAAGCGGGCGCTGTACCGGTCTGTCGTGGTGAAGAGAGAGCTGAGTCAAAAGGCAAAGCTCTCAATTTACCGATCGATCTACGTTCCCACCCTCATCTATGGTCATGAGCTCTGGGTTATGACCGAAAGAACGAGATCTCGGATACAAGCGGCTGAAATGAGTTTTCTCCGCAGGGTGTCTGGACTCTCCCTTAGAGATAGGGTGAGAAGCTCAGTCATCCGGGAGGGACTCGGAGTAGAGCCGCTGCTTCTCCACATCGAGAGGAGCCAGTTGAGGTGGCTCGGGCATCTGGTTAGGATGCCTCCTGGACGCCTCCCTGGTGAGGTGTTCCGGGCATGTCCCACCGGGAGGAGACCCAGAGGAAGACCCAGGACACGCTGGAGGGACTATGTTTCTCGGCTGGCCTGGGAACGCCTTGGGATTCCCCCAGAGGAGCTGCTCCAAGTGGCTGGGGAGAGGGAAGTCTGGGCCTCCCTACTTAGGCTGCTACCCCCGCGACCCGACCCCGGATAAGCGGACGAAAATGGATGGATGGATGGAATTCTTACTATAATTAATAGGGGCAAGTGGTTCCATCTATCTATAGATGCAGTTATTGATTCTACCATTGGTTTATAATTAACCTCGACAATGTGACTTATATAAGATACTATCCTAATCCCCAGATATGTAAAACAGTCTACCTTTTTAAATTGGAAAGGATTCCCGGCATTATTTATTTCTTCTGAATTAAGTAGCATTAATGAGGATTTGTCTTTATTTACTTTATATCCTGATATACTACCAAACGTATTTATTAAATCTGACAAGGCTGGAATGGAATTTTCAAGTTTTTCCAAAAAGAGAATGATGTCATCAGCAAACAAGGTAATTCTGTGTTCCATTTGGCCTATTGTTATGCCAGTTATATTTTTATGAGATCGCACCGCAATGGCAAATGGTTCAATTGCTAGAATAAACAATAAAGGGGAAAGGGGGCACCCCTGCCTGCAACCTCGCTTGATTTTAAATGGTTTTGATACGTTTCCATTTGTTATTATTTCAGCATAAGGTTCATTGTATAGAAGTTTAACCCATCGACAGAAATTGTCTCCACAACCAAATCTTTTTAATATCTCAAATAAATAGGGCCATTCAACTCTATCAAATGCCTTTTCGGCATCCAGGGATAGTAAGGCGGTGTCTGTTTCATCTTCCGAATGATAAAGAATATCTAGAACTCGTCTCACATTATGGAATCCCTGTCTATTTCCAATAAACCCATTCTGGTCACAGGGAATTATATTAGGTAGTATTCTCTCTAGTCTTCTAGCCAACAGTTTACAAAGAATCTTTAAGTCCACATTAAGAAGACTTATTGGTCTTAGGTTTTCACATTTGTTGCAGGGTTTACCAGGTTTTGGCAGCAAAGTTATCAAAGCTCCTCTTAGTGAGATAGGAAGAATTCCCTTTTCAAATGAGTCTACGTACATATCAAAAAGTGGAATTATCAGTTTAGTTTTAAATTTCTTATAAAATTCTGTTGGCAACCCATCTGAGCCTGGAGTTTTTCCTATTTTCAAGTGATCTATTGCTATAGAAATTTCCTCCTTAGTAACTGCTACATTAAGATCTACGTTCATTAAATCTGATATATTGGTCATCTGAAGGGTGTCTAGAAAAACATTTTGCTCTTGCTCCTTATTTGTTATGTCTGAGTTGTACAATTTTTCAAAAAATACCTTAAAAGTTTCATTGATTTCTAAAGGGTCAACAATAAAGTGTCCCTCGTTATTTTCAACTGAGATAATATTTTTCTCATTTTGTAATTGTCGAATGCGCCAGGCTAATAATTTCCCAGACTTTTCCCCCTGATCATAAAATGTTTGTTTAAGGCGTAAAACTTGTGAGGCTGCTCTAGAGGCAGAAAGTTCGTTATATTTTGTTCGTAGTAGCAAGAGTTTACTATGGGTTTTTGTGCAAAATGTTTGATAATATTCCTTCTCGAGCGACTTAATCTCTGCTGCTAACTCTTTAGTTTTTTTGTTGGTTTGTTTTGCCTTGTAACTCGTATAGCTAATTATCTGACCTCTTATATAAGCCTTGAAAGCTTCCCACCTTGTAGAGGGTGGTGTTTCATTTTTGTTAGTGTCAAAAAAGAGGTCGATATGATTATCTATAAAAATTACAAATTCTGGGTCAAGAAGCCATTTTTGTTTAAATCTCCACCTAGGAGGGTCTCTTTGAAGTTTTAAGTCTTCATATATTAGTGTATTTGGAGCATGGTCAGATATTAATATGCTTTCGTAGCCACAATCCTTTATTTTGTGGCCCAAATTGGAGGAGATTAAAAAGTAATCGATACGTGAATATGATTTATGTGTGCTTGAGTAACAAGAGTACTTTGAATCCTTGGGATTCATATCTCTCCAAATATCCCTCAAATTGAGCTCTTTCATAAAATGTTGAATTGTTTGTCTACTTTTAGAATGAGAGTTGTCAATACCCGAGCTTCTATCCAATTCTGGGATCATTGTACAGTTGAAATCCCCGGCTATAATATAACTTCCAGGTAGAGATGAGATCATAAGAAAGAGATTTTGAAAAAAAATTGGATCATCTATATTTGGAGCATAAATATTTACCAAATTTATTTTTTCTGAGATAAGTGTGCCCTGTAAAATAATATATCTCCCCGTTCTGTCTTTAATAACCCTTGTCACATAAAATAATAATAATAATAGGCTGGTGAAGATTCTCAGTCGTCCAGGACATGATGAAATCAAAAAAAGGCGTTCAATACAGGATCAACTGGACTTTATTTGTTGCAGAAAACGCAGTTAACTCTTCGAAGAAGAGTTAAAGGGGACCTCAGATGCATTTTTTACATTTTTATGTTATTTCTGTGTGCTATCTAGACCCTATTCCTTCAATTTAATGCACAAAATAATTCTTAGATAATCAATTATACCCTTTTTAATTCTGCCATTTTTAACTTTCGTTTTGAACGACCGGTTTCTGATAGAAGTTCTGAAGTCCACGCCCTTCAAAGATCTGTTAACGCCCTCATAACAGCCAGTATCTGTAATGTGTTGTTGTTTTAAAATTAGCTCTTTTTTTATTACTCATTTGACTTACTGTTAGTGCTAGCTTAAGATAACTTACCGAAACCCGTCTGAGCGCGCCGCAGTTTGCTGCTCCTTTTAGCATTATACCACCCGAATCCGAAGCTAATGTTAGCTTGTTCCTCTTCCGGTTTTCGCCAGCTCCGCTCGGAGACTTTGGGCGTTATCGCTGTTCCAGTCAAGACAACACAAAGTTCACCAAGTGTCTCCCGTAAATTAATCCGTAAGGGGAAGGTCCTCACTGCTGCGAGGCTGCTGCGAGGCTGCAGCAAGGCTGTACAGTTGAAGCTCCGCTCCATGGCGCCAGAAGAGGGTCCCGTCGAACCCGGTCCTTCCGCCTGTGGTCCGCTCGTTTAATTTTTGCCGGCGGCGCGTTGGGAGAGATCGCAAATACACTAAAAATTGAACTAAAAAACATAAAAATAACAATTATACTTTATTTATAAAGCCATTTAAAAAACCACAGCTGCAACAAAGTGCTGTACACATGAAATTAATAACATATAAACAAAAGATGAGATGAAATCATGAAAAACAACAGTCATGTGTTTAATACAGAAGTGGGTTGAGCCTAACCAGGTGAGGGGCTGGACTCAGGTTTGAGGTGGGTTGTCCTCGCGCCTGTGACGTCACAGGCGCGATTGACTTCCATTTTATTTCAAAAACGAACCGTTTTCATCACAGTAAAATAAATCTACTTAGAGTAAATAAACCACTGGGTGCATTTTTTTGGCACAAGGACTGTTTTTTTATGAAGTAAATACCCAAAGTTTAGTAAAAAAACATTAAAAAGTGAATTTTGCATGTGTGGTCCCCTTTAACTGAATTGAAAAAGACTTCTGGACAGAAGTCGAAACGTTTTCTGCAACAAATAAAGTCCAGTTGATCCTGTATTGAACGCCTTTTTTAATAATAATAATAATGTCTATTCCTGTCATCTGCGTATGTTTCCCATACACAGACGAAATTCGTCTCTGCATTTAACCCAACCACCTACCAGGTGGTGCAGTGAGCAGCCCGAAAGCGCCCGGGGAGCTGGAGAAATAGGTGTGCACTCATAGACACCCCAAGCTGGGTAGTGGCCGGGGCGCGAACCCGCGACCTTCGGGTCCGCAGTCAAAAACCTTGCCACTAAATGGTATGGATTTATGAATCATGATCATAACCCCTCTTGCCTGAGAATTAAAGGGTGCTGAATATATACTACCCTGCCACCTCCTTCCATCCTTCACCCCCTGACCAGATAACAGATGAGTTTCTTGAAGTAGTACAATATCAGATTGCATAGATTTAATCCTATCACCTGTTTAACTTTTTTTAATTTTTGTAATCCCCTGCAGTTCCAAGATGATATTTAAATTTTTAATCCACCTGACATATCAAATCACATAGAATAGTTTTCCCATTATTTTCAAATTATTTAATGATACAGAAACCAAAAACCTCTGTATGCTAAAAAAATACATCCATAATAATAATGAACCTTGAACAATAAACCTTTTAACCTTAAACCTTTGTTGTCCACCCCCTCCCCCCCTTAATGTATTGGTTCCCATCTAACAGCTAAAGGTTGTTCCACACAAAAGTGAGGATCAACCGACCAAAACAACCCCCCCGCCCCGCCCCTCTATATCAGAAATTTGTTACTAAATGTGTCCAGTTTTAAACTATTAATATTAGTATTGGATAAAGGTCTCTGGACCAGCAAACCTTAGACATCAAATATAATAAACAAGCAAATTGAATAGCAAACAACCATCAGGGTGTTAACGATCCATCGTCAGGCTGATGGTCCTCCTTGATCATGTGAGCAGCTGGTTTCAGGCTGTCATCAGCCAACTGGTTGATCCACTGTGGGAGGTAGGGGTGGGCGATACTGAGAATTTTGGAATCGATCCGATACCAAGTAAATACTGTGCTAGAATCGCATACTTCGATACCGATTCCGATACTTGGGGGCGCTGTTGAGCCGCACAAAATTATAACACTGCCAACAACACAAAAACAATGATAAGAAAACAACTTCTATTGCACAGATGTTTTAATGTCAAATAAAAATGCTCTATCAACTAGCTGCAGCAGCAGTATAAAAAATTGAACAGTGTGAGTAACAAAATATTTGCCCATCACCTCTTTTACAACACACAGTTGTTTAAATAAAAGTCACCAGTGCAAAATAACAAAAAAGCAGCAATGTTACAAAAACATAACACTGTCAAAATCACAAAAACAGTGATAAGAAAACAACTTCTATTGCACAGCTGCGTTGCCAGGATCTGAGTATCAAACTCAGCCCATATGCCAACTTTTGCTGCAGGTGGGGATGGAGAAGTGCCTGCAGAGTTGTGTGAGGTACAGTAGTTGCAACAGGATACATGTTTTTCAGATGATATTTCCTTAGTTACTTCTTCAAATGGTCTCAAGGCATTTAGGGAGAGACCAACTATGGTCCAGTCTTCCTCACTCAAGCATAGTGAGTTCTTTCCAAGCAGGCAAAGGACAGTATCGATTCCACAGCGCTAGTATCGATTCGATACCAAGTACCACCTTGGTATCGATAGTATCGATACTAGAATCGATACGCCCACCCCTAGTGGGAGGGTGCTATTTATAAGACTGAGCTGAATACAGCTTCTCAGACTGAGGAAGTCTTTCGGACGAAAGACGAAACGTTTCTACAGTTTTTTGTTTTTTTTTGCTTTGTTTTGTTTTGTTTTTTTGAATGTCCAGAGGACCAGACTTAGCTTTTTTAGATTTTTCTACTTGGATTATTGAGCAGGCATCAGGGTATAATAAACAAGCTGTTTGTCCTTATTTATTTTAACTTATGTCCTTATTTATTTTAACCTGAAGATGTCATAATGGTCTCACCCAGTTTTCTTTTCTGCTTTTAGAGTCTTTACAAAGTTCTCTGCTTCAGCTGGCTGATTAAAAATGTGAGACTGACCGTTGTGTGTCACCAGCAGACGAGCAGGAGGAATCATGCCGCATCGTATCTCCATGGCACGAAGTTGTCGTTTCACATCATCAAACTCTTTCTGTTTTTTATGCACACTGGCTGCGAGATCTTCATAAAATCTCACCGGGCAGTTGTTGAACAGGATCTGTCCCTTTGTCCTGGCAGCTCTTATCACAGTCACTTTATCCTTGTACTTTAAGAATTTCATGATAAGAGTTCTTGGTGCAGCGGTGTTTGATGCACTTTTCCGCCCGACCCGGTGCGCTCCCTCCAGTGTCAGAGCAGCAGGCAGCGGGGCCAGACCCAGAGCGTCTGGCAACCATTTTTCCAGGAAGCCACAGGCGTCTTCTCCCTCCGCGTCCTCGGGAAGATTTACCAGCCTCATGTTAGACCGTCGCGATCTTGTCTCCAGGTCCAATACTTTCTCTTCGAGATCTTTGTTTTTATTTTCAAGAGCCTGGACTCTGGCATGCATATTAGTGATGTTATCTTCTGCTGCAGATATCCGAACCTCCGCCTCTCCGACCCGCTCGGTGCACTCATTGACTTCTTTTTTCACACTTTCTATTGCTGTCAGAATACAGTCTAGTCTGGCGGAGAAATCAGATTTTAAATTCGCAATTGCACCCAGTATTGCCTCTGAACCAGCTTCAGTCATGTTTTCGTTCACACTGCAGAGTTCCTCCTCCGTGGTTTCACATGTGGTGGTATTAGCTTCGCTGTTGTCGCAGCTAGCTTCAGGGCTCACCTTAGTCGCAAAGTTGGATAACGTCGACTGGGTTGTCTTGCTGGTATTTCTAGTACTGGTCTTCCTTTGTGAGATAGGCATCACGGCTATTATTTGATGTCGTTCAGTGTCACTTATATCCAGTATTTATTCAGGAGTTTGCAGAAAGGTAGCGGAGCCGAGGTGAGCACGTCCTCTCAGCTGGTCGCCATTACCGGAACCCTTCCTTCCAGTAGTGCGTGACCTAAAATACGTCACCACTTTCCGTGCCTTTGTGCGCAGATCTTCTAGGCCAGGTGTTTGATCCAGGGATTTTTTTACTACCAAATTTAAGGCATGTGCAATGCAAACAACATGTCGCATGGCAAGTTTTTTTGCTGTGGAGACCATGTTTGCAGCAGCATCAGTCACCAGGGCACTGAACTTTCCCATCTAGTCCCCACTCCACCATCAGAGACCTCAGCAGCTGCGATGTTGTCAGCAGTGTGGTGTTGGGGGGAAAGGCAGCACTCTTAAAAGTACAGTGGCCATCTTCATGTTACCGGTATCCGTGACACAATGACCGGTTACTGCCAGATATGCACCCATGTTCATGGAGGTCCACATATCAGAGGTCAGGCTCACCCTCTCCGCCTCTCCGACCCGCTCGGTGCACTCATTGACTTCTTTTTTCACACTTTCTATTGCTGTCAGAATACAGTCTAGTCTGGCGGAGAAATCAGATTTTAAATTCGCAATTGCACCCAGTATTGCCTCTGAACCAGCTTCGGTCATGTTTTCGTTCACACTGCAGAGTTCCTCCTCCGTGGTTTCACATGTGGTGGTATTAGCTTCGTAGGGCTGGGCCATATCATATCGTTACCAGTAATACCGGTATAAAAAGCTTGCCCGGGCAAAAGCCTTATATCATGATATGCTAATTTCATGACGTAATACGTCAGGGCGCCCGCCCCTTAACACCCGAGCACTTTATTAACAACTGCGCACCTCCCCTCCACCAGTCTACTGGTGTAAAACGCTAATTAGTTACTGCTAAAATGTTAAAAACAACGCGCGCGCGTCTCAACTTCTCCCCTCTGCTCTGCAGCCTGCACAGACAGCTGTCCCCTCCTCCCCGCTCCGCACCGCGCAGCTCGGTGCTGCATGTCAAGCTGCGCGTCCCCGCTGAACTGTGTTAATTAAAACACGCGCGGCTCCACAGTCCATCCACATCAGACACAGATCAGTTAAACAAACGTTCTGCATGAACAGATGAAGCTGAAACATGAAGGTCAGCTGATCAACTTGTAGAAGTTACAGCTCATTTAAAGGAGCTGTATGTAACATTTTTTATAAACATATTTCTTCACTCTGCCACATCTCCTGACAGACTGATGTTAGCCAGGTAATCTCTGAAAAAAATATATACTTTAAAAATGATCTGTTATTTAGATTGAAAAAGTCTGCACAAAATATAGATTAAAAAACCACCACAAAAACTAAAGTGCAGGTGTAGTTTTACTTGGAGACTAAATACTTTACTAAATAAAGTAATTTCAGTAAAATTACCCCTTGTTGTTTTTTAAAATTTTATATAATACTGCAAAGCAACATGTTAAGTTAATTTTGTCAAATAAATACATTTGATTTCTTTTTTTTGGGTTATATCACGAAATTTATCGTTATCGTGATAATACTCTGAAATATCACGATATAATTTTTGAGCCATATCGCCCACCCCTATAGCTTCGCTGTTGTCGCAGCTAGCTTCAGGGCTCACCTTAGTCGCAAAGTTGGATAACGTCGACTGGGTTGTCTTGCTGGTATTTCTAGTACTGGTCTTCCTTTGTGAGATAGGCATCACGGCTATTATTTGATGTCGTTCAGTGTCACTTATATCCAGTATTTATTCAGGAGTTTGCAGAAAGGTAGCGGAGCCGAGGTGAGCACGTCCTCTCAGCTGGTCGCCATTACCGGAACCCTTCCTTCCAGTAGTGCGTGACCTAAAATACGTCACCACTTTCCGTGCCTTTGTGCGCAGATCTTCTAGGCCAGGTGTTTGATCCAGGGATTTTTTTACTACCAAATTTAAGGCATGTGCAATGCAAACAACATGTCGCATGGCAAGTTTTTTTGCTGTGGAGACCATGTTTGCAGCAGCATCAGTCACCAGGGCACTGAACTTTCCCATCTAGTCCCCACTCCACCATCAGAGACCCCAGAGCAGCTGCGATGTTGTCAGCAGTCTGGTGTTGGGGGGGAAAGGCAACACTCTTAAAAGTACAGTGGCCATCTTCATGTTACCGGTATCCGTGACACAATGACCGGTTACTGCCAGATATGCACCCATGTTCATGGAGGTCCACATATCAGAGGTCAGGCTCACCCCCTCCACGCTCAGCAGTTGAGCCTTGGCTTTGGTCTTCTCCTCCTCATATTTCTCCTCCACCATCTTCTTCAGAGCCTGTCTGGAAGGCAGAGTGTATGTGGGGTCAAGCTTCCCCACAAACTCTTTGAAGCCTGGATCGTCCACAATGGTAAAAGGCTGAGAGTCCTTCACCAGCATCATGACCAGAGCTTCATCCAGCTCCTGCTTCCGGTCCACTAAGACAGAATCAAACAAATACAACTGTTATCTGACATCATGTTACTGTAACATTTTTATTGGTGTGTAGAATTGTGTGGATAAACATATATATTGATAAACAAATATTGATAAACAAATATACTGATAAACATATATTATTGATAAACATATATATTGAACATAACCTACCACGAACTAGCCTGGTTAAAACCAGACCCTTGTCCTTCACTTTGCTTCGTACTAGGGTCTGGACTTTCTCCATAGAGAACCGATTCTTGCTGGAGGCGTGGCCTCTGCTGAGGAACAAAACCATTGGATCTTAGAAAAATTTTGAACAGGGAAAAGCATTCTGCTCCCTCCCCCTCAGAGCCATATATGGCTGCTCCCCCGTGGTCTGTTGAACTTGACATCTGCTCCGCCTCCTGCAGCATTTTCTCTCGCTGCAGCCTGCCGCTGCATATTCTGTGTTTATATGTTAATAAAACGTTCTAAAAAAATAAAATAAAACCATGGATCGCTGGTCCAGCACACCAGAAGACCATAAAATCTGATGGAACTCGGGCAGCAACGTAAAACCAGAGTTTAATTCTCTCGTGCCAACCTAAGGCATTTCCTCATCAGCGGAGGGAGGAGGAGGAGGAGGAGGAGGGAGGAGGGAGCGATCACTTGACTTTTGGCCAAAAAAACAAAAGAAAACTCCAGATAAGGGATTAAGATGGGGAATTTAATACATTTGTGTCACATATAAAACAGTCCTGCATCGCTTTGCATCACTTTGAATGAGAACATGCGAATGCTCGCTGGTTGCGCGCTGGGACAGGTGGGGGCGTGGGTTAGGGGCCAAAAACTCTGCCCCTTCTGTTCTCTGATTGGTTAGGTCAAAAATCAGCCGGAGAAATCGTTGTCTATGGGAGAAGTCCCAGACTGAGCAGTGAAGGGAAATGAGAATTGAGCGGAGCTGTGCAAGAAGGCGAGAGCCAGGCTAACCACGAACAGTATCCTGCTTGTTTTCATGCTTAGCTCTGTACTGTCTAAGCATGGAGGACGTATTGTTATTATACGCCAGTTGCATGGAACAATATGAGCACTGGACCTGTATGAACAGTAATAATCAGTGGTGGGCCTCCAACCGCTAGAGAGAGCTAATGCGCTAATCCGCTTATAGCGTAGCTAAATCATCTGTTAGCTTTACAGCGGATTAACTAACTTTTATAATTCATACGTGGTTTTGTGCTATTTTTATTTACAATGCAGTACCGCTAATAACTAATTATTTATCAGTAAAAACTAAATAACGTATTTACGAGCTCGGACGACAGCGCCGGATGTGGTCCGTCACTAAAAAGCGTCCCCCTCAGTCTCTTGGTGTGTGCTCTCTCTATAGCAGTTAGCAGCCAGTGTGTTACCGTATTCACCGGAGGAAAATACGCTCCGGTGTTTAATACGCTTTGTCCAATTATTAACAATAAACAAGAAAAAAACGTACACAATACGCCCCGGTGTTTAATACGCGTCATCACCACGCGACGCGTCAGCGCCTCATTTGCCCTAATCAAGATGGCGGCGACAGAAGCAAGCGAGTACGAAGATCTTCACAAGGAAACACGGTAAAACAATTATTTCTTTGCGAGAAAAAATATATTTCTTAGCTGACTTCATAGCAGACGGGCTCCTGAGCTTAACGAAATGTTCAAATCAGCTGGATTTAAAAAAAAAAGTTCGCTGAATTTTAGGCAGGCGCCAGGCGGGTCAAACCGGACGCTTTCTTTCTTTAAATTTAGCTAAATAAACGCTTAAAAAATATATTTCTGAGCTGACTTAATAGTAGACGTACTCCTGAGTTTAACGAAATGTTCAAATCAGCTGGATTTAAAAAAAAAAGTTCGCTGACTTTTATGCAGGCGCCAGGCGGGTCAAACCGGACGCTTTGTTTCTTTAAATTTAGCTAAATAAACGCTTAAAAATATATTTCTTACCTCACTATAGCAGACGGGCTCCTGAGCTGAACCAAATGTGAAATCAGCTGGATTTAAAAATCCGCGGTGTGGTTTATGAGTGGTATCTTGCAAACAAAAACAGCTACATCCACAGCAGGGAGCGGGCAGCGACAGTCATCAGTCCGACCAAAGGAGGCTTTTTTCGGACACAGCAAGTAGAAACTTCTGGAAGTGGCCCCTCTTCCTCTTCACTCTCTGAGTCCTCTGCTGGCTGCTGCCTACAGCGCCCGTATAGCGGCCGAAACTGGTACTGCACCATTTTCGCCAAAAATGAAAAACGAAGAATCAGAGCGAAAAATGAGTCTAAAAATATGGGAAAAAATCCATAAATAATACTCTTCGGTGTTTAATACGCTGGACATTCAAATGAGCAAAAATACTGCGTATAATACACCGGAGAATACGGTACTCTGCAGCCTTATTGCTTGTTTTTGAAGAGTCAGACGAAGAGTTTTTAACATGGAGGGTGAACTTATGGATATTTCTCAGCGGCCTACACGACGCGTCTGGATTTTAAAAAGTATTTCGCATTTGCCCTCTTCAAAATGGCGGCCGCGACGGCCACAGAAGATAAGGACTTTCCATGAAAACACGGTAAAAACAATTATTTCTTTGCTGAGAAAAATATACTTCTTAGCTGACTTTATAGCACAAGGTTTTTCTGAGCTTAACCGGTTCAAATGGTCAAATCTGCTGGTTTAAAAAAAAATATTTCGCCATTTGCGGCCGCCA
The DNA here is from genome assembly GCA_038048925.1 of Garcialebias charrua. NCBI lineage: Eukaryota > Metazoa > Chordata > Actinopteri > Cyprinodontiformes > Rivulidae > Garcialebias > Garcialebias charrua. The sequence continues at coordinate 40,652 of JBBPBX010007442.1, forward strand.
TTTTGAAGAGGGCAAATGCGAAATACTTTTTTTAAATCCAACAGATTTGACCATTTGAACCGGTTAAGCTCAGAAAAACCTTGTGCTATAAAGTCAGTGACTTTATAGCACAAGGTTTTTCTGAGCTTAACCGGTTCAAATGGTCAAATCTGTTGGATTAAAAAAAGTATTTCGCATTTGCCCTCTTCAAAATGGCGGTTAGCGTGTTAGCATTAGCGTCCGCTAGCATTGCTAATACATAAGTGCTTTTGAAATTGTGGACCTAAATAAATCAATAAGTGCTTTAGAAATAGCGGAACTAATTTTTGGATTAGCGCTGCCCAGCACTGGTAATAATCAAATAAGACAACAAACTGTCAGGTCATAGACGTCACTTAAATCACCACACATGCAAATGTACCTAACCTACCCCCCTTTGCAGAATCCTGGATACGCCCCCCAGCTTACTACTGTTCAAGTTTTTTTTTTGTAGTAATAAACTACTCACCTTATTGGGACTGATCAGATCGAAGTGTTCCCACATCTGAGAACGGCTTCTCTTCCTGGTTGGCTCCATGTTTATCAAACAAACGCAGTGATGAAAATAGTAATAACGCACAAAACAACTCCGACAACAACCCGGCATGTTGTTGTGTGTCGCTGCCTTTAAGGGTGTTTTGGCGCGCACAAGCCTTTCGAAGCTTGTCTCACGTCACCTAATCATCTCGCGGGATTCATTCGGGGACCGAAGCAGTCACTGCTTCATATGTCATCGCTTACGTAACTTCCTCTGCTGTGAACCACGCCTCGTAGCAGTGGTTCAAAGAGAACGCAGCTTTGAGTTCGAAGCAAGGATCGGAGCTTCGGTGTCATATTTACATCACTACTAGAAACGTATTGTTTTGAACATCAACAACTTCGAAAGGCCTGTGTGTGCCCAGCGTGGTACGTATTGCACTCCATGCTGAGGAAGGAGGATCAAAAACGGGCGTGGCTGGCAGCTTTAAAGGAGACCACATATAGGTATTTAAAATTTTTATGTTATGTCTGTGTGCTATCTTGACAATATTATTTCATTTTAATACACAAAATAATTCTTAGATAATTAATTATACCCTTTTTAATTCTGCCATTTTTAACTTTCGTTTTGAACGACCGGTTTCTTGAAGTCCACGCCCTTCAACGATCTGTTAACGCCCTCTGTAACAGCCAGTATCTGTAATGTGTTGTTGTTTTAAAATTAGCTCTTTTTTTATTACTCATTTGACTTACTGTTAGTGCTAGCTTAAGATAACTTACCGAAACCCGTCTGAGCGCGCCGCAGTTTGCTGCTCCTTTTAGCATTAGACCACCCGAATCCGAAGCTAATGTTAGCTTGTTCCTCTTCCGGTTTTCGCCAGCTCCGCTCGTTGCACGCGGAGATTTTGGGAGTTATCGCTGTTCCAGTCAAGACACACACAAAGTTCACCAAGTGTCTCCCGTAAATTAATCCGTAAGGAGAAGGTCCTCACTGCTGCGAGCCTGCTGCGAGGCTGAAATGAGGCTGTACAGTTGAAGCTCCGCTCCATCCGCCAGAAGAGGGTCCCGTCGCAACCGGTCCCTACGCCGGGGGTCCGCTCGTTTAATTTTTGCCGGCTGCGCGTTGGGAGCGATCGCAAATACACTAAAAATTGAACTAAAACATAAAAATAACAATTATACTTTATTTATAAAGCCATTTAAAAAAAACACAGCTGCAACAAAGTGCTGTACACATGAAATTAAGAACATATAAACAAAAGATGAGATGAAATCATGAAAAACAACAGTCATGTGTTTAATACAGAAGTGGGTTGAGCCTAACCAGGGGTTGCTAGGTGAGGGGCTGGACTCAGGTTTGAGGTGATTGGCTACGGCCTGTGACGTCAATAACTGCAGGAAGTGTGAATCCTGGTGTATTTATCAAAAATAAATAAATCTACTTAGAGTAAATAAACCACTGGGTGCATTTTTTTGGCACAAGGACTGTTTTTTTATGAAGTAAATACCCAAAGTTGAGTAAAAAAAACATTAAAAAGTGAATTTTGCATCTGTGGTCCCCTTTAAAACTCAAATACCCCCGAAGAGAGTTTATGTTTGCTCCTTTAATTTTATTGATAAAAAAGCCCACAGAGCAACACCCCGACCCGGAGCTCTTTCTGGGCTATGACCGGGCCCCACCAAAGAAAAGAAGGCAGCTCATCTGGACCACTGTGAGCCCGACAGCTTCTAGCAACATTGACAAAACGGCCGAATCGGTTCCCGGTGAGTGAAATTGGAAATGTGATTTTTCCCTGTTTCACATTTTAATCATGCTTAGCTCTTATCTTAGCTTTTACTGAATTATAGCCTACTGTGGATGGTGTTAGCATCTGTGCTAGCTGGTTGCGGTGTTAGCATCAGCGCTAGCTGGTTGCAGTCTTAGTCTGGATGTTAGTATATTATTAATTTAATTTCAAAATACTTTATCAGTAAGAGAAAGTTATTAATTGGCAGCCAAATCTTAAAGACAAAGTGGTTAGTAATTTACATCAGTAGCATGCTAACAGAGGTGACTACTGTCCGAGAATAGCTTTTTATTTAGCAACCTGGTAAAATTCAGCAATCCACTTCCCAAACTGTACAGGCAAAACATTCAAACAAAACATGGGGAGAGATTAGCTCCCAGGACTGTAAATGTCTGGGGATTGTGTTAATAAAGAATATGGTGAGTTATTAGAGGTAGGTTATTTAACACAGATGCAGCTGAAAAAGAACCTCCATTTAAACTTTTGTTTAAAAAAAAAGAAGCTTAAATGCAACCTAGCTCCAACTGATTTTTTTAAGGATGAAAAACTAAAATCTAATCACAATATTTTTATATTATAACATAATTTGATGGGGCTTAGGAACATTTTAGGGGGCTAAAGCCTCACTAAAACAGCACTATTGACATTTATGATGTAGCAAGTGTGTAAGAGTGTGGAATTAAAAAAATAGTATAACATAATTTGATGGGGCCTAGGAACATTTTTTTGGTGGGGGTGCTAAAGGCCCACTAAAACAGCACTATTGACATTTATGTTGTGTCATGTGTGTTTGAGTGTGGAATTTAAAAGTTCCTTCCTGAAACATAATAAGCTAAGTGACACTTAGGTTCTGTTATGCTGATTTGATTTTGTATTTTTGTTTCATTCAGAGTGCACTGTGGATTCACCGGCTTCAGTCATCTCACACCAGGCTAGCATCTCCACACAACCTCCAGAGCCACATCAGCACTCAGTCCACACACAGTGGGAGGACCCTTCGCTGAAAGATCATCAGTACTGCAAGACGTCTGGCAGAAAAGATCTCCAGGACAAGATGACTCAGTGTGATGAAGTTGCATGTTTTCTTCTACAAAATGACACAGATGCTTTGCTGTACACTGGTATAGCCTCAAACATTTAACACTCTTGTGTCGGCACTGGAAGGAGATGACAACAATGAATTTACAATGCCTGTACAAGATCAAGTCCTTATGACACTTATGAAATTAAAGACTAATCGTGTTCTGGGTGACCTAAGCCGCCAATTTAATATATCACAGAGCTTGGCTAGCAAGATCATTTCATACTGGTTAGACAGACTGGAGGAACATTGCAGACCATTAATTCCGTGGCTGCCAAAAGAAAAAAATCAAGCTACTATGCCTGCAGCCTTCAAGAAGAACTTTACGAACACTACATGTATTATGGATTGCAGTGAGAGCCTGTTGCAGAAACCCAAAAATCTGGGCTCAAGAGGTGAATAAGTGAATAATACAGCCACTACTATTCAAACAACACAGTAGGGCTGGGCCATATCATATCGTTTACGATAATACTGGTAAAAACAGCTTGCCCGGGCAAAAAAGTTATATCATGATATGCTAATTTCATGACGTAATACGTCAGAACGCCCCTGCCCCCTTAACAACCGAGCGCTTCAAACGACAAAACAGAACTGTGCACCTCCCTCCACCAGTCTGCATGCAATATAGAGCTTTGGAGCGCATGTGACCGTGAGGGGGCGTGTCGGGGGCGTGTCGGGGCATTCCCGTCTCGACCGCCATTTTTCCTGGTCAAAAAAAAGAAAATACCCGAGTAATATTTGCCTCCACTGACATTCACAGTCATTTTAGCAGAACTGGGACCTCATGTACAAAGACTTGCGTGGATTTCTTACTGAAATGTGACGTACGGTCAAATCCAGAAAACGGCGTACGCACAAAAAAATCCAGATGTATCAAACTGTGCGTACGCCTGAATCCACGCACATTCCTTTTGTACATCACAATTAACGTGGAACTGAGCGCACGTGAGACACCTCCCCTGACACGCCTTCATTTACATATGTTAAACAGATGCAAATTACTTCCTGCATGTGTGAAGGACATGTTTGTTTGATCCCTGCGCGATCAGAAATGATTTCTAGATTCAGGAAAATAATGAATTTAATATAATATGAGTGAGGAAAAAAATCCTAAGTAAGAATAGTAATAAAATGTGTTTATCACGCAAAGAACGAGTGATTGTGTGTCGGTATTTGTGTGTGCGCGCACCTGCTTTGGTGCGCAA
>JBBPBX010007442.1:45317-65296 GCA_038048925.1 Garcialebias charrua
AACATAGATCTTTGTTTATTTAATAGATGATATGAAGAAACGAGTCTCTGCGCCTCAGTGGAGAGTTTTCATGACATGACGTGATGTTGGAGTCTCCACAAACGCTGCGCGCGCCGCAGCCTTTGTGCGCAATCTGTTTGTCTGTGAAGCTTTTACTCTCCTACTTACAGCATTTTCACAAGTTGTAAAGTGTACTTCCACATGTCATTTTGGAGAAATCTACAATAAACGCAGATTATGAAACACCTCCACTGCCGGCGAGGGTGTGCGCGCTCCAAAGCGCGACCATAACTCAGCCTTTAGAATCATATGGATGAGACCATTCCATTGGATATGATCCGGCTTTGTGTGGACTGGACCGTCCCGATCGGCCTGCCAGCTCCCTCTGGAAAGCTCCTGTGGAACCCCAGTTTGATTGCTGCTTCTGCACGTGCACGCGTGGTGCACGGCTCCTGTGTTGCGCTCCAGTGCGCAGCAGTACCAAACTGAAAAAGGATTAAGCCTGGAATAGACCTCAGCGTCCTCCCTTACGCGCGCATTTTGTGCGCATGTGTTTTGCTGATATACTTCAGAAACTATCAGCTTTCAAACGCTCGCGTTCTCCTTGTTGTAATATGAGCAGCTGCGCACGGAGGGGACTCAACTGAGCTCGCTGATTGGTCACTTGCTGACACGCCTACTGAAATGATTGACAGCTTTCAGTCAGCTCATGTAGCTCGCTGAAGACTGCTGCGGTGTTCTGATGCGGTGTTTCTACTATATATGTTATAAAAAGTTCTCTCAGAAATAAAAATAATAACAGGGAGTGCTTTTCCTGCAGCACACAGCCCACCAGGGATATTTAAAACATCGCGCACCCAGGTAGGACCTGAATTCATTCATTTCAATCATCGAGTGAACGGAGGAAGAAGTGATTACTTGACTTTAGGCAAAAAAACAAAAGAAAAGGCCCGATCAGCGATAAAGAAGGGGAATTTATTTCATTTGTGTAACATACAAAACAGTCCGGCGCCGGGGAAGTTTATGGTCAGACACTGCGCTTGCGTCCGCGGTCGTAAAAAAAAAAGCTTTGCGCGTATGTGCCCTGAGGGGCTACGTGGGGCTACGCTTTTGCCTTGACGTATGTACGTTGCGTATAGGCGTATCGTGAGAACGCGCAAGTATATCTCGGCCTTCATTTCTGAAAACGGCTGATAAGCCATATCATAGATCAGAAAATTATATCTGTTTATAAATAAATGCTCTGCGTGTTACACTATTTATTATATCCTCCAATAAGGCTGAATCCGTTCCTGTTACATATATTTTTGGCACAACTTTGTGCGTCCTTTATTTAACTGCGTCCATGTGGATGTAATAATTGTTAATCATGTGTGTCTGGTGTGAACAATAAACACTTTCACATCGTGAACAGTTTCTCGGAATCACCTCTAAGTGTCGCCAAAGGAACCAAAACCACAGAAACGTGCGTACGCCAACCCTGGAGTTGGCGTGGGGCTGCGCACATTTCCACGTTCAGTTCAGTTTTGATACATGCAGAGTTTTGCGTGGATAATAACGTACGCAAGGTTTTTGTGCGTACACACCGTTGATACATGAGGCCCCTGGTCTGTGTCAGTGCTTACACCACAACTAATTTTAAGAATTACAAGTCACTATGAGAGCTGGTCCAATCTATGAACAGCTGGGTAGATGATTTGGACATTTTTAAAGCCCCCAGATTGTAAATACGTTGAAGGTACGTTGTTTTTGGCTCCTTAATTTTACATAAATTATTAATATACATTTCTTTCAGAATCAAACAACCTTCTGTATGCTATGAGTATTAAAAACTGAGAACACTTGATTTTTAAAGTATGTTTTTTAACTGATTTACAAAGCTCCAAGTTGAAAATTACCTTATTTGTAATGACTTGAGCATGTCTATTAACATGTAGACTTCAAATCTTGATTAGATTACTATAATTGCTATATACAGTATATGTATTAAGATGCATATATATTATAGATTGTTTCTGTGTTTTCATTCACCATTTTAATTGTGTGTTCACAGGTTCTGCTCTCTGACTCTGAGCCACCAGAACACCGTGGGTCATGCTGAGTAACAGTGTGTCTACTCACAGAAATAAAATGGTGTGTGAATCATGATGCACAAAAGACCTACATTAAAATACAGCTAGCAGTAAAAAAAAATCTAAAAGTGAAAGCATGTGGTTTCATCATAAACACCAACTCCTGAACTTGGAGCATCTCCTGATGGACTCCGTGTGATCTCTGCTGTCTGGAGAAAGTTCCCTCACAAATATAAGACATGCAGCATCCAGCAGGCTGTGGAGGCAGGAGATGAAGTTCACCTGAAAAAACATCGTCCACACTGCACAGGTGCAGAATCAAACCTCTGTGACCTTGTGTGGACCCACACAGACATGGCTGGACATCTACAGAAAGCATGAAGCTTCCTAAAGATATTTCTCAGAGCTTGTACTTCAGCTTCAAGGGAGACATAATTATGTAAAACATGCTGTTGACTTATATTTGTACATTTTTGTGTAGTTTTTTTTCTATAAAATGTATTAACTCACACAATGTTATACTAATAATAATGAATTTAATTTATAACGTCATCATGTTGTTACTAGAAATGTTTAATTACATCAAATGTTAACTTCAAAATGGATTTGTTTCATTACATGTTTATTTCTTACCTGAAATTCATTCTAATAATAATAATAATAATAATGAATTCAATTTATAATGCACTTTTCATTAATAAAAATCTCCAAGTGCTACAAAGTGTAACAAAGCAAAGATCAAAATAAAACAAGTGATAAAATCAAATAAAATCAATAATAATATCGACTAAGATCAAAGATAAAATCATGTGGATGCAGATTAGGCTTGCTTAAAAAATAAATAAAATAAAACAAGTGATAAAATCAAGTAAAATCAATAATGATATCAGCTAAGATCAAAGATAAAATCATGTGGAGGCAGAATAGGCTTGCTTAAAAAGAAAAGTCTTTATGCTGCTTTTAAAGTCAACCAGTGACTGTGGAGCTCTCAGGTCGTCAGGGAGGGAGTTCCACAGGCGGGGGGCAGCCACACAGAATGCTCGGTCTCCCATGGTCCTCAATTTGGTCCGAGGAATATGAAGGAAATTACTGTTCTGTGATCGTAGAGACCGGGTGGATGAATATGGTGCAAGAATGTCCTTTAGATAGTCAGGTGAAGTGCCGTGCAAGCATTGATGGGTAATGAGAGCAGTTTTGTACTGAATTCTGTAGGTGACAGGAAGCCAATGGAGGTTATGGAGAATGGGTGTAATATGTTCAAATTTACGAACTCTCAACAGAATCCTTGCTGCACTGTTTTGAATGTATTGAAGTTTCTGAAGGTTTTTGCCAGGGATACCAATAAACAGGGAGTTGCAGTAGTCGAGCCTGGAGGAGACAAAGGCATGGACGAGTTTCTCAGCATCAGGAAAAGTCAGAGATGGGCGAAGTCTGGAGATGTTTCGAAGATGGAAGAAGCAGGTTTTAAACAGATGCTTAATGTGATTTTCAAATGTAAGATGAGAGTCCATTTTTATTCCAAGATTTGTAACAGAGGTGGAGAGGGGGATGTCTTGACCAGAGAAGGAGATTGTTGTTAAAGTTGATGTTTGTATCTGGTGAGGGGTGCCAATCAGTATGGCCTCAGTCTTCGAGCAGTTTAATTGAAGAAAGTTCTGATTCATCCATGCCTTTATTTCCTCCAGGCAGGCATTCATTCAACTTTTATTTGGACAGGTTAATCCCTGTTAATGAAATATGTTAATACATCAAATGTTTACTACAAATGTGATCAATTTCATCATGTTTACATGTTAGTGCTGAATCAAATGTTTCATGAATGTTTACCACATTAATTTTTATTAAATGAGAAAAAACAACCACTTATGTTATTATTCAACTGTACAAATATTTCAAAACAAGGAGTGCAGCAAATATAATTTTTTTCTCACAATAGAACACATGTTCTCTAAACTGCAGCACACACACAATCTGAAGAAGTGTCATGTAAGCAACAGTATAGTTAACTGGTCTAGTTTTGTGTAACATTATGTATTTGTTTCTCATGCAGCCAGTCACTTTCCACATGAATTCACAGCTTCTGTTATGAGCTTGATGCGTCGTCCACCCCTTGGAGAGAAAAAGGCACAGGATATTAGACAAGAGTTTTATGTGACACATTAAAAAAATGTCAAAGATGCTGAACCCACATTAACGTTAATTTAACCTTTTAAATTGTGAGGGTTTTTTTATGCTTGCAGAAAAATGTCTAACAGTGTTAAACAATGATGACAAAACAAGGAAGTCCTGTATAATATTTAATACTTTACATTTACTTTTTCCAGCTGGTTTTTATTCAGCTCTGACCTGTTCTGTAACAGATGACTACCTTTCTGTTGGTGCATGAAGAAATTGTTTTATGTGGTACTACCTGAGCAACATTGATGGTGTATTTGTAGCTTTTTGCTGCTGGTCCCTGCTCCTCCATCTGCAGCCTGACTGAGCTCTTCTGGAGTTTCCATCCATTTCATATGAAGGCAGGGCTGCCAACTTTTCAAAAAGCCAAAGAGTGAGAATTTTGTTTGTGTGTGTGGGGGAGGGGGTGCGGCAACGCGGCGGCAGCGCGGCGGCAGCGCGGCGGCAACAGGGTTTGATTGTGCTGGTGAGCTTCACCTGCCCTCATCCTGTTGGCTACATCCTACAATAGAAATTGACTGAAAATGACTCCCTACACTCTACTTTATAGATCTGTGTCAGATTGAAATACTATTTCATATTTGAATATGTATGGAGGACCGAAACTGACATAGTTAGAAATAAAAAGTAGAAAGAAATATATTAATGGATGAATAAATAACTAAAACATATAAAAACCAATAAATAACTTAAAATGCACCAATTAAATAAAAAAGGAAACCTTTCCTGGATCAGCTCTTCTCCTATTGGTCAACAGACAGGATAAAGCAGAATCCACATGCAGATGTCTGTGCTGCCTCAGTTTAGTTTAAGGTTTAGTTTAAAACAAAAGCACAGGTGTTTTCCTGTTTGCTTTGTTTTAAACTAAACTTTAAGTGCATATATTCATTTAATGGTCTATTTATATATTTCTGCTTTTATTTCTAATAATGTCAGTAAGTCCTCCATAAATGTTAGTATTTACCACCTTTTTGACTGTGTTTTAACTGTTACTGTACATTGTATGAAGAGCATTTTATGATGTAGGTTTAGTCAAAAATGACAAGAGGAAAGTTAGAGACATTCTTCATTTTCCAGTGGGTTTAGCAGAAAATGTACATATCAACAGCGAAACAGCAACAAAACACATAAATACAGTGCCTAAATGGTAAGCAGATGAGTTGTAAACAATTGAATTTTAAGTGTTTTGAACTGTGTGTTCACACAAAAAGCTGGAAACAGCTGGAATTCCTCAAGTCTCATATTTTGTGTGACTGGTTGTACAGGCCTGTGGCCTTCTTAGAGGCCTTGATGATTGTAGATGACGGCTCCCACTTCAAGCATGGCTCCAAATCAGCCCTCTTTCTAGCCATGATGGAGGAGAGGGTACCATCTAGTGCCAAGCTATTCCTAGTCTTTGTTTTGTTGAGGCCCACCACCGAAAAAACCCTCTCTGCATCAGCATTCGAATGTGGGAGGACGAAGACCAGCTTTGAGGTGCAGCAAGCCTTGGAAATCTGAGTACTCCTGTCAACTGTGACAAATGAACCAAGAATACAATGGAAATATGCTCCCAAGTGACGTTTTCTTTTAAGTCCTTTAGCCAATTGATCCCTGTATCACTGTATCTTCCATAGTGCTTCAAATGTACAGGTATCAGTAATGTTTGAGAGGCTATTTCTACTGTGTTCTTGGTGTTAAAAAATAAGCTTTACCTTATCTTTCCATATAGCCATTTCAGCCCAGAAACTCTCCATTTCAAATTCTTCTGGGTGCTGCAGTGGTGGCAACGTCATTGTCTGGTACTCCAGAAACTCCTCTGCCAGTAGCTCATGCTCCTCTGGTCCATGGTAGGGGAGCAGGTGGGGAAACCTATGTATGAGCAAAGAGTTACACGTTTTTTATTTTCTGATAGTCATCAACCAACAGCAGAAAATAAATAAAAGCATTTTAAAAGAAAAGCCACATAGGGAAATCTCATTTACATAAAGACAAAATGCCTTGTAAAATTCAAGATAAGTAGTAATTATTGAAAAACCCTAACCTCTCAACAAAGTAAAGGACGTCATCTATGCTGCATTCAGACCTCTGTCGAACATCAACATACGTTACATGTCTCAGTAGTGGTTCCTGTAGGGGCAGCTTCTTTATGGCATAGTCTACAGCTCTGAGCAGAAATGTTAAAGCAGCCTCATGGAAGTTATTTGTTGTGGTGTGATGTCTCCATCATCTAGCAACTTGTTCAGCTTAGCCCTGGTGGTGAAGCCAATGTTCAGCTTTCTTCCTGCCAAACAAATAGAGCTAACATAAATACTGTTATGCTAATGATCAGAGAGACATATTGGACAAGAAGTCATGTTAGGCTGATTGGTAACTCTAAATTGACCCTGGGTGTGAGTGAAACAGGTCCCTCTTGTAAATGAGTCTCCGTGGCTCAACAAGGCTAGCCTGTATAAATAAAGGTTGAATGAATGTGGTGTTGGGCTACTGGGAAAGTCATTCTTAATAAAATTAATAAAACTTAGCAGGTTTATCATCAGGAGGTGAGCACCATATTGGGTTCCCCCATACTCACTTGTAATATTAGTTATCAAAAATAATCATGAATAATTTGCTGAGAGTTGCTGCTCTTGGGGGACACTGTTGCTGTTCTTCTGCCTGTCCTGTCTCCTGGTCTTCCATGTATTCTTCTGTTGCTCTTCTGCTTGTTGTTGTTCTGTTGGTTGTGTTTCTGTCTTTTCTGACTTTGTTCGTTTGTTAAATAAAACAAAATGCTTTGCTTTTGTCCCACCGATGGTCTTATTTCCATTGCCTTTTTATTTCCACTTGTTCAAATAAGCTTCCAGTGTGTAACTTTTATTACTTTTGGTATTTTAATATGTAGCATTTTTTATTTCCATTGCCTTTTTATTTCCACTTGTTCAAAAAAGCTTTCAGTGTGTAACTTTTATTACTTGTGTTATTTTAGTATGTAGCATTTTTTATTTCCATTGCCTTCTTTTATTGCTGTTGTTTCTTATTCTATTTTCATTGATTTATTGTTCCAGTTTATTCATCTTTTTATCCTGTTAAGCACCTTGGTCAATGCAAGGCATTGTAGGAAGGTGCTATACAAATAAAGTTTATTATTATTATTATTATTATTATTATTATTATTATTATTATTATTATTATTATTATTATTATTATTATTTTTACTGGACATTTTAGAATCCTTTAAAGGATTTAAATGGTTAATCATCATGCTGGTTTAATAAATGTACTCAGTTAACAAGATACCATTATCTACTTGTGTTTATTCTTAATTTTCAATTCAATCTTACCTGCTCTTTGTGTTGCTAGGCAGACATCCGGCTAGCCAAACGTGCTAAATAAACCATATACTGTACAGTAATATGGTTCATTTAGCACGTTTGGCTATCACACTTTATTTCCCTAGTTTCTCTGCTCCGTCCATCTAATTTTTCCTTTCTTTCTAACATGTTTGATATTAATGTAATTTAATCCACTCACCTTTCCTCTTGGGAAGAGTCAGACCGCAAACACCGAGCAACATCAGCTTCGTCAGTAACTTTCTGCTGCTCTCTGTGGAAACTCCTGCAAACTCTTGCAGGTAGATGGAAGGTTGGAGCAAAAATACGGACTGGATAACAACGTGGATGTGCTTCACAAGGGTTGTGGTGAAAACGTGGAGCGGACTATGTATTTTCCCAATACGGAAGTGGAACGGAGTTGAGATTTTGACGTTGGTCAGTTTTCAGCGTGAGGAATGTGAATGCGGCGTGAGAGCGTGTGAAAACCCTCGAATGCGTGTGTCTCACGGTCATTGCGTGAGAGTTGGCAGCCCTGTGAAGGTCTGCCTTGACAAGGACGTATCAGAACACAGATCAGTATTACTACAGTGACAACAACAAGAAACTAAACAGTTTATTTCACAATAACACAGCTGTCCACTCTATTTAAAATCAGACTACGTTATATACAAAATTATAAACCCAACCTAAACTAGGTTGACCCACTTCTATAAACTAAACACCAAGACAAAATCATGGCAAAAAATTATGGCACAACTTCAACAAAACGAATTTATACACTCACCAGTGTCTGGAACAAACTAGCAGTTATTTTGGGACACTGGAGAAAGTTATATCAGGACATGTCACCGCTGATATCATGACATTCATCTCCTTTTTGTTACGTCCGACACATGAGCTCCCTTGCGCTGCTTCCAGCAGCTAACAGGAAACAGAAAGTCAGTTTTCTATCTTTTTACCTTTCGGCCATGTGACCGGACATTTCATCCAATTACAGAGCAAGTTCGGACCATTGCAAAACTGTTAAAACCTTCTTAGATTTTAACCAAAAAAAAAAAAAAAAAGCGACAAAGCTTATTTTAGCGACCCGGAAACATGGCGGATCGACCAAATTCTATCCCATAATAAATGCGCCGTGGACCATAATGCTTTGCGCTGCGGACCAGTGACGTCACGCTCCAAAGCTCTATTAGCTGGCTAAAATGCTCAAAAACAAACAACTCGTGTCTCAGGCAGCTTCTCCCCCCTGCGTGCAGGCACAGGGAGCTCAAATGTCTCCCCCTCCCCTGCCCCACCCCGCTCTGAGCAGCTGCTGCGCGTGCTGCCGGTTGCAGCCTGCGTCTCCCTCGCTGTTACAAACACGCACAGCTCAGCTGTCTATTAAGTTCCACAGTCGGTCCACCGCAGTTCAGTAAAAAAAAAATAATAATAATCGGAGAAATGACACGTTCCTGCAGGAATAGCGGAAGCTGAAACACTAAAAGGCTTCAGGGTCAGCTGGACGTCTTTCAGCCCTACCCTGACTTTTGTGTGTGGGAGCAAGTGGTTCCTCTTTAAGTTAGGACCAAATTTTGTTTTTGAATGAAACTTGTGTTGAAAGTACCCCTCCTTTTGCTAATGTTAAATTTTATTTTAAACTGACCAATTAAATTGTTACTTTTATTCAACCTTGTTCCATCTGGGTTTTTAATGTTACCTCCCCTTCTCCTGGCTGAGCCGGGTCGTAACACAATCTAAATAACAGATCATTTTAATTTGTTTTATTTTTATACTTGGGGGACTGAATACTTTACTAAATAAAGTAAATTCAGTAAAATAACGCGTTGTTGTTGTTTTTTTTAATTTTGTAATACTGAAAAACAACATGTTACGTTAAATTTGTCAAATAAATAAATTGTATTTTATTATTTTTTATTATTTTTTTGTTATATCACGAAATTTATCGTTATCGTGATAATGCTCTGAAATATCACAATATAATTTTTGAGCCATATCGCCCACCCCTAATCCGGACCACTGTGAGCCAGACAGATTCTTGCAACATCAACAAAACGGCAGTATCTGTTCCCAGTGAGTGAAATTGTAAATGTGGTTTGTCCCCGTTTCACATTTTAATCATGCAATCCTTATCTTTTACCGAATTATAGAGAATGGGATCGCAACGTCGGTCGACATGAAAAAAAGTTTAAAATCTGTATGCCTCTTTTATGCTTGTCTATTGTTGTCGTCGTTATTCACTGTTGTCATCACTCTTTGTTAAATAAATCAGGTCTCTTGTACATGAGTCCCTGGGATTATGGGATTAACCTGTATACAGTAAATAAAGGTTGAATGAATGAAAACTGAAAGTTATGCACCATAACTCATGTTCCCTGAAGGAAGGGAACGAGGTGCAACACATTGCTATGGGAATTGCGCCCTCGCGCGATTTACCTCAAGTAATACACTCACGTATTTACGGCAGGTGGGCGTCAGCGTCACCACAGAGGCCCCGCCCTCTTGGTATAAAGACGCCTGCGCCCATCTATCTTTCTCCAATAGCACTTCACCGAGCTTGGGCATTGAAAGGGCAAACTGTATTGCACCTCGTTCTCTTCCTTCAGGGAACATGAGTTATGGTGCATAACTTTCAGTTCCCTTATCAGTCATGTTCACTAGGTGCAACACATTGCTATGGGAACGCAATTCATTCACGCCCTTGAAATGCTCTGGAAAATGCATGCTTGTGAGAACTTCTGCCTTTATACATTAGGCGTTTTGGCTGTTCTCTACTGTGTGTTAGAGAGTACAGCCTGAGTGACGTCACATGCAGTAACATCCAAACTGTAATGTTTTGCAAACGTGTTTGTGGAACTCCAGTTTGCAGTAGCACAGATGTCTGCAACTGGTACGCCCTTAAAAAGGGACCACGAGGCAACTAGGCCTCGAGTGGAATGGGCGTGTACCCCAGAGGGCACCTGCTGACCTTTGCTGTTGTATGCCCTCTTTATGGCCTCAGCCACCCAGTGTGAGGCGTTGTTTTGACAAGGCTCTGCCAGCAGCCGGATTGGCAAAACATACAAACAGCTGGTTTGTTTTCCTCCAACTTGTAGTTTTTTCAATGTAAGTACTCAAGGCCCTGACAGGGCAGAGTGCTTTCAACCTCCTCTGTCCCTCAGTGAAGGCAGGAGGGGGAGGAAAAGCTGAGAGTTCAAAGTCCAGGCTTCTGGGGTTTAAAGTTGGAACCTTTGGAACATATGCAAGGTTTGGACACAGGGTGACCTTTGACCCATCAGGGGCAAACCTTGTACACACTGGGTGCACAGATAAAGCGTGGAGGTCACCTACACGTTTAGCTAAGCAAAGAGCCAAGAGTAGAGCAGTTTTATAAGATAAAAAATCTATCTTAATGCTGCTCAGAGGTTCAAATGGAAGCTCACACAAAGCATTCAGGGCTAACTGGAGGTCCCAGTCTGGGGCCAGAGTCCTGCTGGTGGGCCTTTTCCTCAGTACGCCATTCATGAAACATATCATGAGAGGGTGGGCACCGGGTGTTTTACCTCCCCAGCCTTCGTGGCAAGCCGAGATAGCTGACAAAAACACCTTAATGGTGGAAAAAGTGAACAACCTTTCTCCAGCAGGTCCTTTAAAAAGGTGAGGAGTTGGACCAGGTCACAGGAATATGCAATAATATTCCTCTCTAGACACCAAACCTCAAAAACACGCCAATTACAAGCGTAGAGAGTCTTGTGTTGACTGTGACCGCTCCCTGTATTGTATTTATGACGTTGCTGGGAAGGCCGGAGGCCATCAGCCTGTTCCTCTTGTTACGAAACCACTTCTCTCCCAGCTCGCTCTTATCTTATCAGTGCTTAATGGAGAGTAGTGGCCGCAACTATAAGTGCGTGATAAGGGAAAAAAGAAAGAAAAAGAATCTGGCACCTGACGTAACACAGAGTGAGTGAGGCTTACCTAATGATGTCTGATCAGAGTCTCTTCATCAGCTGACATCCTTAAAGGGGCGAGCCCGCACTTTTCCTCATCCATCAGACAATCTGTTCAATAATTGTTGTTGTTGCTTTTCTTTAGGAGCTTTAGGAGCTATGCTGTCAGGGGCTTTATGCCCCTAGTAGGGTCACCCAAGGCAGACAGGTTCTAGGTCAGGGACGAGACAAAGCGCAGCCCACAAGACCGCTTATGATGAATAATATAAATGGAAACAATGTTCCCTCGCCCGGACGCGGGTCACCGGGGCCCCACTCTGGAGCCAGGCCCGGAGGAGGGGCACGTTGGCGAGCGCCTGGTGGCCGGGCTTTCACCCATGGAGCTCGGCCGGGCACAGCCCGAAGAGGAGACGTGGGTCCCCCTTCCCATGGGCTCACCACCTGTGGGAGGGGCCAAAGGGGTCGGGTGCATTGTGGAATGGGTGGTGGCCGAGGGCGGGGACCCTGGCGGTCTGATCCTCGGCTACAGAAGCTGGCCATTGGGACATGGAATGTCACCTCTCTGGTGGGGAAGGAGCCTGAGCTAGTGTGTGAGGTTGAGAGGTTCCGGCTAGAAATAGTCGGACTCACCTCAACGCATGGCTCTGGCTCTGGAACCAGTTTCCTTGAGAGGGGTTGGACACTCTTCCACTCTGGAGTTGCCCCTGGTGAGAGGCGCCGAGCAGGAGTGGGCATACTTGTTGCCCCCCATCTTGGTGCCTGTACGTTGGGGTTCACCCCGGTGAACGAGAGGGTAGCCTCCCTTCGCCTACGTGTGGGGGGACGGGCTCTGACTGTTGTTTGTGCCTATGCGCCAAACGGCAGCGCAGATTACCCACCCTTTTTGGAGTCCTTGGAGGGGGTATTGGAGGGTGCGCCTCCTGGGGACTCCCTTGTTCTGCTGGGGGACTTCAACGCTCACGTGGGCAATGACAGTGAGACCTGGAGGGGTGTGGTTGGGAGGAACGGCCCCCCTGATCTGAACCCGAGTGGTGTTCTGTTGTTGGACTTCTGTGCTCGTCATGGATTGTCCATAACGAACACCATGTTCAGGCATAAGGGTGTCCATATGTGCTCTTGGCACCAGGACACCCTAGGTCGTAGTTCAATGATCGACTTTGTTGTCGTCTCATCTGATCTGCGGCCGCATGTCCTGGACACTCGGGTGAAGAGAGGGGCGGAGCTGTCAACTGACCACTACCTGGTGGTGAGTTGGCTCCGATGGTGGGGGAGGATGCCGGTCAGACCTGGCAGACCCAAACGTATTGTGAGGGTCTGCTGGGAACGTCTGGCAGAGTCTCCCGTAAGACGGAGCTTTAACTCCCACCTCCGGGAGAGCTTTGAACACGTTCCGAGGGAGGCGGGGGACATTGAGCCCGAGTGGGCCATGTTTCGCGCCTCTATTGTCGAGGCAGCTTATCGGAGTTGTGGCCGCAAGGTTGTTGGTGCCTGTCGTGGTGGCAACCCTCGAACCCGGTGGTGGACACCGGCGGTGAGGGATGCTGTCAAGCTGAAGAAGGAGTCCTATTGGGCCTTTTTGGCCTGTGGGACCCCGGAAGCAGCAGATAGGTACCGGCAGTCCAAGCGGCATGCGGCTCGGGTGGTTGCTGAGGCAAAAACTCGGGCGTGGGAGGAGTTCGGAGAGGCCATGGAGAATGACTTCCGTACGGCTTCGAGGCGATTCTGGTCCACCATCCGGCGTCTCAGGGGGGGAAAGCGGTACGCGACCAACACCATTTATGGTGGGGATGGCGTGCTGTTGACCTCAACTCGGGATGTTGTGAGTCGGTGGGCGGAATACTTCGAAGACCTCCTCAATCCTACTGGCACGTCTTCCACTGAGGAAGCGGAGCCTGGGGACTTTGGGTCGGGCTCTCCAATCTCTGGTGCTGAGGTCGCCGAGGTGGTTAAAAAGCTCCGCGGTGGCAAGGCTCCGGGGGTGGATGAGATTCGTCCTGAGTTCCTTAGGGCTCTGGATGTTGTGGGGTTGTGTTGGCTTACGCGACTCTGCAATATCGCGTGGACATCGGGGGCAGTTCCCTTGGATTGGCAGACTGGGGTGGTGGTTCCCCTATTCAAAAAGGGGGACCGTAGGGTGTGTTCCAACTATAGAGGGATCACACTCTTAAGCCTCCCTGGTAAGGTCTATTCAGGGGTTCTGGAGAGGAGGGTCCGTCGGATAGTCGAACCTCGGATTCAGGAGGAGCAGTGTGGTTTTCGTCCTGGTCGTGGAACACTAGACCAGCTCTACACCCTCAACAGGGTCCTGGAGGGTGCGTGGGAGTTTGCCCAACCAGTTTACATGTGCTTTGTAGACTTGGAAAAGGCATTCGACCGCGTCCCTCGGGGGGTTCTGTGGGGGGTACTCCGGGAGTATGGGGTACCAGGCCCTTTGATATGGGCTGTTAGGTCCCTGTACGACCGGTGTCAGAGCTTGGTCCGCATCGCTGGCAGTAAGTCAGGCTCGTTTCCGGTGAGAGTTGGACTCCGCCAAGGTTGCCCTTTGTCACCGATTCTGTTATAACTTTTATGGACAGAATTTCTAGGCGCAGCCAAGGTGTTGAGAGGATCCGTTTTGGTGGCCTTAGAATCGCTTCTCTGTTTTTTGCAGATGATGTGGTCCTATTGGCTTCATCAGCTCGTGATCTACAGCTTTCGCTGGAGCGGTTTGCAGCTGAATGTGATGCGGCCGGGATGAGGATCAGTTCCTCCAAATCCGAGGCCATGGTCTTGAGCCGGAAAAGGGTAGCATGCCTTCTCCAGGTCGGGGAGGAGGTCCTGCCCCAAGTGGAGGAGTTTAAGTATCTCGGGTCTTGTTCACGAATGAGGGAAAACTGGAGCGTGAGATCGATAGGCGGATAGGTGCAGCGTCCGCAGTGAAGCGGGCGCTGTACCGGTCTGTCGTGGTGAAGAGAGAGCTGAGTCAAAAGGCAAAGCTCTCAATTTACCGATCGATCTACGTTCCCACCCTCATCTATGGTCATGAGCTTTGGGTTGTGACCGAAAGAACGAGATCTCGGATACAAGCGGCTGAAATGAGTTTTCTCCGCAGGGTGTCTGGACTCTCCCTTAGAGATAGGGTGAGAAGCTCAGTCATCCGGGAGGGACTCGGAGTAGAGCCGCTGCTTCTCCACATCGAGAGGAGCCAGTTGAGGTGGCTCGGGCATCTGGTTAGGATGCCTCCTGGACGCCTCCCTGGTGAGGTGTTCCGGGCATGTCCCACCGGGAGGAGACCCAGAGGAAGACCCAGGACACGCTGGAGGGACTATGTTTCTCGGCTGGCCTGGGAACGCCTTGGGATTCCCCCAGAGGAGCTGCTCCAAGTGGCTGGAGAGAGGGAAGTCTGGGCCTCCCTACTTAGGCTGCTACCCCCGCGACCCGACCCCGGATAAGCGGAAGAAAATGGATGGATGGATGGATGGATGGATGGATGCTTTTCTTTATACTTTTCTCTTTTCTTAAAAATGCACCACATGTTATTTTTGTAGGTGGTTGATTTTTTTTGCTGGCGTGTAAAACTCCCCGGTGCATTACTAGCGTCCAGCCGGTTCATCCAGGACAAACCCTCTTCCTCCCGGCCAGAAACATCCGACGCTCCCCCTCTGGGTTATCAGCCCGGGATGAGGACCCTGTCCAAAGTCCACCCGCACCGTAACCTTAATTATTTCTTCTTCTTTTACACGTCTTCACAACACAGCAGCTCCCACAGCCCAAAAGCCTCATAGCCGCTCCCAACACACGCTACTCCATCAGTCAATCACTGAATTGCCGTCAGTCAATCTCCTCATCACCCCCAGGTGTGCGGAGCTAAAAACACTTGTGTGGCTGAGCCCCGCCCCTTTCACCAGTGAACCGTCAAAAAGTTGCCAAAATAAAAACAACAAACAAGACTGAAAAAAGTGTGCTCACGTAACACTTCCCCACCTAAACAAGAAAAATATCCATATATTTTTTTATATTTTTAAATTTAGCCCAATAAAATTTCTTATATCATCATCCCATTCATCGCATGCTTGACAGTTTGACACTAGCAAACACTAAAAGTACAGCATCATGGAGCTCGTCCTCAGCCAATGTCCCAAACTGCAAAACTGATGTTCTTGTACTCAACAGTCTCTACATTAAAACCTAGTGTGGGAATTGACATCACCATCTCTCCAAATTTAGGTTTGTACAGAATATCTGTCTTTCCTGCGGTGTCCAAACCCACCATGAATTTCCTCATCTCTTCCTTCCCAAACATTTTAATGAGTCCTTTAAACATACGGTATTCCCCATGGTGGCTCAAGATGAGAAACTACTTTTGTCAAAAATAAATAAATAAACTAAACTAAAAAGATTAATCCAAACCAAAAAAAAAAAAATCACACTAAACCAAAAAAGTTTAAAACTCCTCTTTTAGAAATTCTTAAACTTTAAATTCCTCCTTAATTTATCACTATTTTCAGTAGGAATCAACAAAACACCAATATAATTTTCATGTATTTTATGGCAGCTTTTCCACTCCATACAGGCTTACATAGTTTCAGATCCCGGACGAGCCCCCACTTGTTACGAAACCACTTCTCTCCCAGCTCGCTCTTATCTTATCAGTGCTTAATGGAGAGTGGTGGCCGCAACTATAAGTGCGTGATAAGAAAAAAGAAAGAAAAAGAATCTGGCACCTGACGGAACACAGAAGCCGTTTTCGCATTGGCCAGCCCTCAATGGCCCGGGGCTCCCCTGGGTGGCTCTGGGCCACCCGCGTTCATTACGCATTTGCCGCAGAGCCGCCTTGAAGTGGGTGGGCAGTTCTCTGGAAGTGGGTGGGGTGCTCTCTTCACGTGGGTGGAGTGTTCGTGTTTTAAGAGAGGAGACTCCGCTAAAGAAAAATTGTTAGCTGGATATATATATATTAGTGTTTCTGAGTTTAATTTTTGTTAATAACTGATCACAAATCAGCTTATGTTACAACGTAAATAACAACGAAGCGCGGACCCATTTCCGCCTTTCAGCGCGACCTGAATGTCATTAAAATATAACTAATGTTGTCTAACTGTTGCGCGCAGCCAGGGTTTTAAAATATGACTAATAATCTCTAACTCCTTTGCGTATCTAGAATGTCAAGAGTGGTGATTCCTTCATAAGCAACGTGAACTCCAAAAAAAAACAATCCGCCGCTGTGGCTTACGGGGTTAATGCTGTTGTGTCTTAACCAGACGAAGCCGGTTCGCGTCCCACCTGGGACAATGTTTTTTTTTTACGTTTGTCTTTTATTGGAGTAAATAAAAAGGAGTTTGTTTGGTAGATAAAAAGGAGTTTGTTTGGTAAAATGCTTAACAAAACTCCTTTTTATTTACTCCAATAAAAGACAAACGTAAAAAAAAAACATTGTCCCAGGTGGGACGCGAACCCGCTTCGTCTGGTTAAGACACAACAGCATTAACGCCGTAAGCCACAGTGGCGGATTGTTTTTTTTAGGAGTTCACGTTGCTTATGAAGGAATCACCACTCTTGACATTCTAGATACGCAAAGGAGTTAGAGATTATTAGTCATATTTTAAAACCCTGGCTGCGCGCAACAGTTAGACAACATTAGTTATATTTTAATGACATTCAAGCCGCGCTGAAAGGCGGAAATGGGTCCGCGCTTCGTTGTTATTTACGTTGTAACATAAGCTGATTTGTGATCAGTTATTAACAAAAATTTAACTCAGAAATACTAATTCAGTTAACAATTGTTTTAGGGGTTTCTGTAGTTAAATATGAATGAAATTCAACCCTCGCGCTGAGGTTGTTTGAATGAGTCCCGCCCCTGCTGCAAACAACGAATCAAATGAGAGCAGTACATGACGTGAAACTGGGTCCGTCAGGGCCGGGCCCGATAGAACCACGGTGGACATGGTTCCAGAACAAGGGTGGATCCCGGGCGGAAAAGGTAAATGCGAAGACGCCGAACCCGGGTTGGAAGCTGGGAGAGCCGGGGAGGGCTGGCCAATGCATAAACGGCTAGAGTGAGTGGGGCTTACCTAACGATCAGAGTCTCTTCATCAGCTGACATCCTTAAAGGGGCGAGCCCGCACTTTTCCTCATCCATCAGACAATCTGTTCAATAATTGTTGTTGTTGCTTTTCTTTATAGTTTTTCTCTTTTCTTAAAAACGCACCACATGTGATTTTTGTAGGTGGTTGATTTTTTTTGCAGGCGTGTAAAACTCCCCGGTGCATTACTAGCGTCCAGCCGGTTCATCCAAGACGAACCCTCTTCCTCCTGGCCAAAAACATCCGACGCTCCCCCTCTGGGTGATCAGCCCGGGATGAGGACCCTGTCCAAAGTTCACCTGCACCGTATCTTAAATTATTTCTTCTTCTTTTACACGTCTTCACAACACAGCAGCTCCCACAGCCGAAAAGCCTCGCAGCTGCTCTCAACACACGCTATTCCATCAGTCAATCACTGAATCGCCGTCAGTCAATCTCCTCATCACCCCTAGGTGTGCGGAGCTAAAAACACTTGTGTGGCTGAGCCCCGCCCCTTTCACCAGTGAACCGTCAAAAAGGTGCCAAAATAAAAATAACAAACAAACAAAAGACTGAAAAAAGTGTGCACACATAACACTCTCTGCGGCCAGGCTGAGAGTTGCCGTAGTTCCGGACGTGGGTGCAGGAGCTGCCCGTGGGCCTGGTTCAGCAGGTCCATGTGAGGGGGGCAGCTGCCATGGTGTCCCTGACAACAGTGAGATCATTTCTGGGAACCACGGTTTCTGTGGCCACCTGGGGGCTATTGATATCAGGGAGAGAGCTCCCCTGCGTACACGTTCCAGCGTCACCTGAATCAAAGGGACAGGGGAAACGCGTAATATATCACCCTTACTGGCCAGCTGTGGGTCAGAGCATCTGTTCCCAACGGTGCGTCTGTTTCTTTTAGTGAGAAGTACAAGGCGCAGTTCGTGCTGGTTTTGCAAGCGAACAGATCTACGGATGCCGGCCCATATCGTGACCAGATCTGGTCCACGACACGTGGGTTCAGCCTCCATTTTGAAGCTAACAGCGGTCCTCTTGAGAGGGCGTCTGCCCCGTGGTTTAGCTCGCCCGGGATATGTGTCGCACTCAGCGACAGTATTCTTGGCTTGCACCACGTAAGCATCTTGTGTGTCAGACCGAGGAGGGGTCGGGCCCCCCTCCCCTCTGTTGATGTAGTACACTGTTGTCCTGTTGTTCGATTTTACTAGGACATGTTGTCGTTTCATTGACACGTAAACCGCCTTCAATTCCAGGAAGTTGATGTGTAATCTTGCTTCCTGCTGTTTCCAGAGCCCTTAGGTGTTCTGGTTTCTGCAAACTGCTCCCCATCCTCCCTTTGAGGCATCTGTTGTGATTACCACACGGGACAATACTCATCCCAACGGGACGCCTCTAGTGAACACTGAAGGGTCCCTCCAGGGTTCCAGGGCTGTCAGACACTCTGAGCTGATCATAATCTTGGTAGGATGCGTTTGTTTGTTTAGCCATATCTGCAGAGCACGCATTTTTAATAGCGCCTGTGGCACGCAGGGAATGGCTGCTGCCAGCAGGCCCAAGAGGCGCTGGCAGAGCTTGAGGGACACTGTCTGGCCCAGTTGAAAGCGTGTCAGGCAGAGGCGTATTGAAGAAATACGTTCCTCTGAAAGCCGTGCTCTGTACAAAATGGTGTTGACCTGTACACCCAGAAATACGGTAATTCGTGACGGAGTCAGATCGCTTTTCTGCAGGTTTATGACGAAGCCCAGAGCCTCCAGGTGAGCCATCACCATGTGTGAGTGCAGCTGGGCCTGCACTTTGCTCTCGGCCAGAATCAGAAGATCGTCGAGATAATTCATCATCCTGACCCGTCAAGGCTGCATCCAGACATTTTGTAAATGTGCGTGGGGCAGTTTTTAATCCGAAAGGGAAAGCCAGAAATTCGTAAGCTTTCCCCTCGAATGCAAAGCGGAGATATTTTCTGTGTCTCCTCCAGATGCTCACGTGGAAAAAAAGCGTCTTTTAAATCCAGTGTACATGTGTAATCTTCTGGTCTCACAGACTGGAGTACCGGTCTCAGTGTGAGCATTTTGAACTTGTAAGTTTTTATTCTTCTGTTCAGTGCTCTGAGATCGAGGATCGGTCTCAAGCTCTGGTCCCGCTTGGGCACGAGGAAATATTTGCTGAAGTGGCCGGTGTTTATATTGTGTTTTGGAACAACGTTTATCACTCCTTATAGCAGCATCGTTGATATTTCCTCTCTCAAGACGTGTGCACGGTCTAGGTTTATGTGAGATTGCAACACCCCCGTGAACGGGGGCAGTCTTTTGTGGAACTGCAGCCGGAGGCCATGACACACTGTTGACATGACCCACGTGTTTGGGAGACACGCCTTCCAGGCCTGCGCGTGCGCCGTGAGCCTGTAAGGCATGTTTATTGTGGGTTGCCTGTGTCTGGTGGGTGCGGGAGGGGGAGTGTCCCCCCTCCCCGCGCGCTCAG
>JBBPBX010007443.1:0-50693 GCA_038048925.1 Garcialebias charrua
GTGGCTTTATCTCCTTTGTGTCCTGCGGACGGGAGATCATGGGCATGAACTAACATCACCCCCCTTTGGTCATGGGGAACCACGAACACAGGTGAGGACGTTGGTCCATGAGCGAAAGTTAGGATGCCTTTGATTAGTTTTAGCTGTTTGCGCAGCTGGTAAAGGACTTTAAGGTCTGGATCGGAATCCAGTTCGTCTTTAGACGGAGTGTTTTTGTCTGGATCAGTCAGGTACAGTATCATGGAGTTGATAGCAGGATCCGACTTCTGTAGTTGGATGATGTCTGGGTCAGTCAGTGCGGGTCGTACAGAGACTGCGTTGTCAGCAGGTCTGGCTGCGGCCTGTGCACGTGTGACTGCCATAACCCTGACTGAAGGTTGTGTTGGCAGAGTCTCGATTAACCAGGAGGGGTCGAAGGACCATAGAGGACCTTCGTCGGCTCCTTCCTTGGCTAAGGAATCTGCAATGTCATTGTAGTGCTTGTCATCGCCTGGGACTCTAGAATGCCCTGGAACTTTCTTCCAGTAGATCTGTAAGTCGTGTGATGTCACCAAGTGATCACACGCTATGAAAAGCTCTTTGTGTTTGACCACTTTCCTGTCGCTTGTTAGGAAACCATTCAGTTTCCACACAGCGAGGTGACAAGCGAAACTTAAACGAGCATAGTTAGAGTCAGTGCAGATGACTAGCGTCTTGATGGAGCGTTCTACTACCATCTGGAGAGCTATTAGGATTCCTGCAATCTCAGCGTACTGAGAAGTCTGAGAGCCTAATTTGTAGCTGAAAGTTATCTGTTCTTGGTCTTGGAGGAGAACTCCTCCAACACCTGCCTACAGATTTTGTCGCGGAGGAATGAAGATCCATCCACGTACAATGTTGTCATATCTTTGCAGATATTGTCATCAAAGAAGTGGTGATTCGGGTCTTCAGTTACTGGGGTTTTTACCTCAACCGGCGGCTGGGTGGCTGGTACATCTTGTGTACACTTCTGGCAGATTGCCAAGTCCGTCCCCAGATGAGACTTCTTGTTTTGACCATAACGTATGTCTAGGTTAAAACTTTGAAGCGCCATGAGCCACGTTGCAACACGTGAGTTTGTCACCACACCATCTCTGATGCGTTCACTGTTAAGAAAAGTCACTGGCTGGTGTTGTGTTTCCACAATGATTTTCTGTCCACCAATGTAGCTGGAGAAATGTTTACTGCCCACACTGTGGTCAGTAAAGCCTTCTCACAGTCTGAGAATCTCAACTCGGGGCCTGCCATCGTTTTGCTGGCGTAGGCTACTACACGTTTGTCTCTGTCGTGTATTTGGTACAGACCTGCACTTATGCAATGAGCTGAGAAGCCCACTTCCAAGTAAAACTCTTTGTTGTAGTCTGGGTAGACTAAACATGGGGCTGACTTGATCCTGTTTATAAGAGCGTCCATTGCCTGTTGCTGTTTGTCAGTCCAAACAAACGGAACGTCTTTTTTAAGGAGTTCAGTCAGTGGTTTCGCAAGGTCCGCATAGTTTTCTATGAACTGGTTCGAGTAGTTACACACACCAAGAAAACTTTGTAGTTCTTTGAGATTGGTGGGGACTTTGAGATTGTCAAGGCCTTGGGTGCGAGTCAACTGTGGTTGTACTCCGTCTGGACCTACGAGTAGGCCAACGTAGTCCACCTTGGTTCTGCACCACTGGCATTTAGACAGTGATATTTTAGCACCAGCAGTTGTCAGCTGATTCAGAACGTGGTCGATCTCAGCCAAATGTGAGTCCAGTGTTGGCTGCCTCAGAAGGACATCGTCCACGTAAATCAGTGTCCCACGCTCATGGGCGTCTGGACATGCTTTGTTCAAGAAGATGTTGAACTCCGCAGGTGAGTTAGCGTAGCCAAAGGGACACCTGGTAAAAGTGTATTGTCGGCCACCAAAGGTGAAAGCTAGTTTGTATTGGTCCTCGGCGCGCACAGGGATGGTCCAAAAACCAGAGGCGACGTCGAGGGTCGAGAAGTACTTACCATTGGTGACCTTGGGCAGTTCCTGTTGGAGCTGGGTCATCGGCCACCGTGATAAGGGGACTTGTTTGTTTAGCTTTCTGTAATCAATTGTGAGTCTCCACTTTCCATTTGGTTTTAACACTGGCCACAAAGGCGCAGAGTAAGTGCTGTTACAGTATCTGATGATACCATTCTTTAGAAGGTTATCAAGGATTTCCCTGATAGGTTGATGCGCTGCCAGAGGAATCTTGTACTGTCTGACAAATGTGGGTGGAGCTTCGGGCGGGGTTGGGATGCTCACTGAGTGGAGCGTGGTCAACCCACAATCCATTGAGTCGGTTGAAAATGATTTCTCAAACTTTAAGAGAACTTGACGTAGTCTGTCCCTTTCTCCATCAGTTTTCAGGGCGTCGGCTTGGGCGACCACCTGTTCGATCTGAGAAGAAATTGAGAGGGGTTCTTGTTCTTTGGGGAGCTCCAATGAATCCCTTTCTGTGTCATTTACCCTGTTTATAGGCAGGACACTATAGGTATGAGAGCTTAGCTGATGTCTCGGTTTGGACCGACCCCATAGACTGTGTCTTGGTCGACCTCATTGACTGAGACGAGAGCTATGGCCTGTTTTGGCTTTGTGAACAAGACTTGCCCCGTGTATTCATGTGGGATCAGGTATTCTGGGAGTCCTCCCAGAAATGTAATGCTCAGTTCAAAATCATGGAAATCAGTGGAGATCAACCATCCTATTTTTGTATATTTCTTGATCAGTACCGCTTCCGTGCCTGTGTTACACACAGCAACAGATGTGGTCCTGCAGTCGAGGCTCACTTGTCTCGTGGCCTCAATGGACAGTCCTAAGTTGTAAAACTTAGGAGATAGTTGAAAGTATGCCTGCTTTTGGCCAATAGCTTGATTAGCTATGATGTGAACTTCCACCATCTGGTTCATTGCCTGAGGTAGTACTGTGATGGATTGGTTGCAAGCAACCTCGCAGACTTCTGGTATGGTCTGTCCAGCTTTGAGATTTTCTGTGCTTAGCACAGGAGAATCCATTTTGTCTGTTTCCAGCGACCACAGTACATTGTTTACGGTGTCCACTCGGACACCCAATCTTACCAAAATGTCAGAGCCTATATAGGATGCATGTGGTAAGTTTTGGACCACGAGGAACGGGTGGACCAGTTCTCGTTTGTTCCAGTTCATGTTCAGGCGAATGACTCCATTTGCGGTCATTACCCGCTCACTGTTGGGATCGAGATGAAAGCGTAAAGCTTTCTTCGTTAGTTCTAGACCCATATGTTTTTTAACCAAGGTTTCATAAAGAGCTTGGCTGATTGCTGAATTATCTGTCCAAGGAGACAGTACAGCATCTTCGGTGTGGGATCCCTGGATCTCGACACCTTTTACTACCTGTTGTAGGTAGTGTTCAGTGAGTGCTGATTGTTTCAGCTCGCAGAGGAGGCTTTCTTGTTGGGCCTCTTCTGCCTCACCTGTTTTTGTAGGTTCACTTACCGGGCTCTTGTCCTCAGATGAGGTGTCCCGTGTGTCCTTTGCGGTACCTGCGGTTAGGCAGTCTGTATCACAACTAGGAGGCACTTTTATTGGCAGAGGCTTTCTCACTGTGCTCCACATTTTCTGTCGGCCATAGTCTATAATTGCATCAAAGCGGTTTATAAAGTCTTGGCCAACTAGAAATGGGAATGAATCGAGTGTAGACACATGTACCGGGTGGTATAATGTCATTTTGCCAATCTGCATGTGAACCATAGCTATAGCTGTTAGGGTTGTTCTCGTCTCTGCGAGACCCTGCAGTTCTATAGCACTTTTTACAAGGGGTATTTGCCTGTGAACACCGATAGCGGCGGTCCGTAGTTCCTCGAACAGTTTGGCTGACATAATGGTAATGTCGGCTCCGCCATCCAGGAGTGCTTCATGCGTGAGGACCCCTTCCAGTGTGATTGGCAGGTAAGCTTTCATAGCCTCCCCCCTTTTTTCAAAGTCACACAGAAACCTTAAAGGTTTCGGCCAATCATTCTGTTTACGTTGACCTCTGACTGTGTAATCTTTCTTCATCTGAACCGTCAGTGCAGTCACCAACGTGTCTGAGTTTTCAGTTCGTGGCGGGTCACTGTTGTCGATGGATGAGTTTTCCCCCCCTTTGTTTGATGAGGGGCTGTTAGAGTCTGTGACAATAATGTCATGGTCACTGTCAACGTCTTGTTGACCGACACACTCTGGACTGTCAATGTATTGACTGTCATTATCCTGATTGTCAGCATTCTGACCATCAGTGTCTTGTTGACTGTCGTGATTTGCGTGCTCCGACTTACTATCAACGATAGTGCTACACATCACTCCAGGTTTGTTATCATTGCTTGTATTATCCAACTCTTTTAACAACCGACGTATTTTCTCCATGTCCTCTGGGGACAGAGAATTATGGCCTTTCTTCTGGAACTTTTGCGATTTTTTGCCTGTCTCGGACTGTTCCATTCGAGGGGCAGGAGGGGCTTGTCCTTGACCTGGGGGTTCCTGTTGGGACCCCCTTTTGTGATATGGTTTACTTTTGTGACCATCATTCCTATCTTTAGGACGTGCGCCCCCCTTTTGAAATCGTTTACCGTACTCTGGGTCTTGTCTGAGCCACTTCGGGTCATAGTTCCAGCGGGTACCTTCGCTACGTGGTGTGTTAGGTCGAAAATTCTGTGTTTTCTCACTCTTTGTAGGATGGGGAGTCGGTTTCCGCGCCCCTTCCAGCTCTAGTGAGTTGGATTTGACCATTTCACCAGGACACACCTCAAAGGGTGTTTTGTTTGGTGTGCGACCTGTAAAAACATCTATCGCGCACTCTCTTATTTCTTCGATGGACCTCCGTTTGTAGTTTGCGCTGACATGTACTTTCTCTCTTATGTCAGGGCAAAGATTTTTGCTGAAGATATATTTAAACCCTATCTCTTCCTCCATCTCTGGCTCGCATCTGTCGCCGAAATAGGCACGGAATATTCGGTCATAATATGACCTTGGGTGCTCATTCCTACCTTGCTTGATGTCAGCTGCCGCTATGATGCCATCGGGCCCCGTGCAAGGAGTATACTCCTTTATCAGCGCAGCACAGAGAAGACTGTAGTCTTTCATCACTGCGTCCCGTTGACGCTTCATGAAAGCATGCACTGTCCTGTCCGAGGTTAACCTTACCAGACAGATTTTATCATCAACTGTAGCTTCTGGGAAGCGTTGAAGCTGGAAATCAAGGTCATCGAGATAGATCTTGGTTTCATGTGAGCCCATCGGGCCTGGAGTGAAGGTTTGAATGCTTTTAGCCATATTCCGTAGTTCAGCCATTGAGAGAGGAGTTTGTGGGTTATTATCAGATCCACCCACCGGCGCACCCGGTGGGTTTGTTGGTTTTAGAGGCCCTAAGGGACGGCGCGGTGGTTTAGGCGATGGAGTTGATGTTCTAGGCGGTGGTGTTGGAGGTCTGGGCTCATCTAGAGACTGACCTTTAATTAATGCCAGAGGTTTTTTCTTTTCTTGGATTAATTTGTATTCAGTTGAGGCCAGCTTCTCCCTGCACTCTTTTAATTCTACTCGGTAGTCTGTACACTCGCGTTGTAATTCACAACACCGACTGTAGAGTTCATCTTTTTCAAGAATGATTGCATCATGTTGTGCATGAATCCTGAGATTTTTCTGTGTGGTCTCCTCGTATAACTTTAAAGTATGTTCTTCGCATTTCATGATTGCATCACGGGTCTCATTTGCCTCCTGTAAACTTTTAGTTAAACGTTCAATCTCAGCCTGTTTTAGTTTGCAAACCAGTTGAGCCGCATCGTTCGTCTGAGACTGTTTTAGTGACTGAACCTCCACCTGCAGCTTTTCAGCTTCACTTCGAGCTAGTTGTAAATCAACCTTGAATGCTGACCTTTCCGCCTTACGTGTTCTTTGTTCACGCTTCAGATCATGCTCTAGACCTGAATTTTCTCTGACTTCCTGGTCCAACCTGGCCTTTAGTAACAGGGCCAGCTTTGCTAAGCGCTCCATACTGACCTTTTTTGCTTCCTTTTTTGAGCCACCGCTTGCCACTGTTGTCAGCTCAGAGTTTAACGTCAGTGGATTCATTTCAGGCACCTTTTTACCATAATCAGTGAATATTCTTGCAAGCTGTCCTAGAACCTTATCAATCCAGTCTGGCTTATCATCTTCAGCCTTTTGATCCAGGCCTTGAGGATCTGGGTCCACTGGCCCTGTATCTGACTCTGTATCTGACTCTGCATCTGACTCTTTGTCAGACTCTGCATCAGACTCTTTGTCCGATTCAGGATTTGATTCAGGAGGACCCGGCTTTGGGTCTGAATCCGTGACCAGATCCCTCAGACTAGAATCCTTATCCACTTCTTCTTTTTCTGCCATCGCTTTGTTTTGATTTTGTTTGACTCAATAAGATGGTATTTATTATAGTGTATGCAAATAAATGTTTTCTTAGCGGTGAGTTATTTAACTAAAACAGCTTTCTGGTTTTATTCATGTAATCTGTAAACAAGTCTTTTATTCATTCAGTACCTTTTATTTATTTTAGGGTTTACCTTCGATGAAAATGTTGTAAGTTAAAGCCTTCGTGGCCGTATTAACTAAATAGACTTATCTTTTAAAACAATTACTGTTAAACCACACTTAATTTTTTTTTCACTCAAATGCCTTTTTAAAGAATTCAAATAAATGCAATGTTCATACTAAAATGTTAGCAGATTTGTTTTATTTCTTTTTTCTAATGTATGTGGTTAGACCGTTTAGATGGCTTCAAATGAGTTATTAAACTTTAAGTGAAATCTCCGTTTGTCCTGTGAGAGAGAACTGCTTGTCACCCAAAGTGCAGCACCTGGAAATGACGACAAGAAATGGGCGGGTCGACGCAACGCGTCACCAGCTCACGTACATGAGTGAGGCGGAGCTCGCTACACAGATACGTGACGTCAACCAATCAATCACAGCGTTTGTAGTTCATTCCCAAGCATTCATGGTGAATGTAGTATTCTTACCTTCGACCAGTGCAGTGCCGGAAATGACGACAAAGTGGGTTGTTCGCAACAGCGTGCGTTCCCAAATCAGCGAATCAGCATTCGCTACGAGAGTGATTGACAGTTCACAGCTCTCGTTCATCCAATCACAGCTCATAAACAAAACGTGTTGGACACGTAGCTCTTTAACGTTACCTTAGCACAACAGAACACAACTTTATAGACTCTTAAACAACTCAAACGCTTCAAATTAACTTCCCAAAATTCTGAAACGTGGCAATCACATTTAAAACAGGCACAACTTAGCTACGCTCAGTAACACAGCACTTCAACTGTAACACAACACGGACTCTCTTCGGAGCCGCGTTCAAGGTCGGTTCCGTCCACTTTAAGGAAGCAGAATTCGGGTTTCAGAACCACTATCCGACACCGTTCTAACAGTTATATGCTTCTTTGACCTGCTCTAATATGTAAAATACCAGCACAGCAATCTTTTTGATGTTAATAACAGCTTTTCAGGCTTTTGACTCGGCGGTCAAACAAAGCTTTGTACAGGAGTCTGTGTGAACTGGACCAGAACCAGAACCCCCACAGACCACGGGCTGACAAAAACCTCACCTAAAAGCTTCCAACAACGTGTAAAAGAATTGAACGAATAACAATCCCTCAGCCTCAAATGATAAAAACATGCAGAATCTGCCTGCTTTGAACACCTCAGCCAAAAATTATTATCCTCAGAGTTTAAAACTTGGATCCTCCTATGCAAACATGACGTTACAGTTCATGAGAGATCACAGATTTATCAATAAACTTTCAGAAAACTCGTACTAGGCCACCAGATGAAGGAAACATGAGGGAGACCATATATTGTGTCTTTAAACACATATGGTGCCACCCAGATGTAACTAAAGGATTATGAGGAGGTCAGTATTAATACTGGCCTCTTTACCTTAATTAATTTACTTATTCAGATTGAATAGTAATTTCACGGATTCTTTCTTTTTCAGTTTACCCAATATTTCTGTGATCTTTATGATGGATAAATAAATAAAGCCATAGAGTGACAATGGACACGTTAACTTAGTTGGTATGCCAAAGACACTACCATTTATTTAAAATAAATCACTAAATTAACACCATTACACTTGATTGACATGATTTCACTTTCTTTCAATTTAATACGTCAGCACACTTAAATTTAACACAACAGACTTCAATACTGGATGTTAAACATATTTAGTCTGAGGGCTCTTTAGCTTAAATAGTTTCCAGCTTAGAATTGAGGGAAAGGATAGGAGGAAAGATGGAGAGATGGTTTACAGGAAATTGTCTTGAGCATGATACCAAAAGTGACACTTCCATCCGACTTCTGCTAAAATCCAGGTACGTTTTGTAAACAGCTCTTTACCTTCGACGACGAGTCTGATAAAGAAATGACACCAGCCTTCAGATGCACAGAGTCCTTCAGGCCCAGCACGTCCAAAACTGGTTCTAGTTTACGTTTTCAACGTCTCCTGGGTTCCGCGTTGGTCATCAGAAAATGCGTCAGCTCCTGGCCTCTGACTTCAAGATAAACTTATTCCAGGAAGGAATAAACAAAGTTTTGAGCTTACGCTCGTTCGAAGTGGACTCATAACAGCCTGTTATTAGTCCTTAGCTGAATGACTGTCCTTGGCGGGTGACAGGCATTCATTCAGCTCTTTGGGACGTCTTCATGTCTTGAAGTTCCCAGCAAACTCAGCCGTTCCAGCAACAGCTTAGAACTTAAGGATCCGAAATGAGAGAAACTTGTCTCTTTTTCATTGGTCCACTTGTTATCACTATTCAAGGTGAAATTCAGCGCAGAGAAGGAAATTGTTTAGGAAAAGTATCTGAGTGAGAGACTTTCAGACGCTAGATGAGAGTTTTAGCTGAAACTCGACAAAAACAATTTCTGTATAAGTCAGTTTGACATTTTAGCTGAACTTTGCCACCTTTTCATTTGCAGAAATGACACAATGATGTTTCACATTTAAAGAATAACAGCATATAACATATATCATGAAAATGACAAAAGTTATTCTTTTGATTACATTAGAATAAAATCAAAGATAGAAATAGTCTCTTTTGGTGACTATATTCTCAGATTACAACTAATGGAATAATTTGTGGTAAAATGTCTTGCTTTACTGAGAGGTCAGTAAAGGTCATCTCTGGAACAGTTCAAAAATACACAGGTGTATCAAAGTGGACACGGTCATGCCCACTAGGGCTGGGCCATATCATATCGTTTACGATAATACCGGTAAAAATAGCTTGCCCGGGCAAAAAAAAGATATCATGATATGCTAATTTCGTGACTAATACATAAGGACGCCCCGCCCCCCAACCGAGCGCTTCAAACTGAACTGCGCACCTCTCTTCCACCAGTCTGTACTGGTGCTAAAATGATAAAAACAAACCGCGCGTCGTGTCAGCTTCTGTCCCCTGCTCTGAACAGCAGGTAGAGGATCAAATGCCCCCACCCGCCCCCACACCCCACTGAGCAGCCGCGCTGCGGGCTGGTCTCCCTCGCTCTGAAAACTGTCTCTACAAACACGCGCGGCTCTCCACGGTCAAGAGAAAACCACAGTGAAGTTATTTTCAAGTTGGAAGTTGGATATTCGAGCTCCGTGTCTTCATCGGTGCGTTGCTCTCGTCAGTCCACTTCATGGAGTCTGATTTCGGGCAGCCGCGCTGAGTCTGCCCCTATTCAGAGACGTCATGGTTCACTTAGGGACCGTCAACAAATTTTCGACCGTGTCACTCTTTAGAAACAAAGAATAATATATTTTACATGGAGAGTGATTTAGGAAACTACACCTGAACTTTAGTTTTTGTGGTGGTTTTTGTTTATCAATCAATCAATCAATCTTTATTTATAGAGCCCTTTTCAGCAGCCAGAAGGTGCACAAAGTGCTGAACAATACAGAAATAAAACAAACAATAAAAAATAACAATAAAAAACAGCCAGTTAAAAATTAAAAACAATTTAGACCTAACAAGAATGTCAAAGAACTACTAGGTATTAAAAGCCTAAAGATAGTCCATTATATTTTGTGCAGACTTTTTCAATCTAAATAACAGATCTTTTTTATTTTTTATTTTTATACTGACTGAATACTTTACTAAATAAAGTAATTTCAGTCAAATTAACCCTTGTTGTTTTTAAAAAATTTACAATACTGCAAAGTAACATGTTAAATTAATTTTGTCAAATAAATAAATTTGATTTCTTTTTTTTTGGGGTTATATCACGAAATTTATCGTTATCGTGATATCGCTCTGAAATATCACGATATAATTTTTGAGCCATATCGCCCACCCCTAATGCCCACTACACCTGCGCGCGCCAGAATTTTACAAGAGGCGAATCCTTCATAAGAAAGGTGGACTCCAAATAAAATAATAAGCCGCAGTGGCTGAATGGAATAAGCTCTCGGCTTTAAGCTCATATTTTATCTTGACCCGTAGGCTACGAGTTCGAATCTCAGCTGGGTCAAGTTATTTTACTTTTGTCTTTTATTAAAAGAAGTAAAAGAAGTAGTGTGTGTTATGTTAACACAAACTACTTTTTATTTTCTCCAATAAAAGACAAACGTAAAATAACTTGACCCAGCTGAGATTCGAACTCGTAGCCTACGGGTCAAGATAAAATGTGAGCTTAAAGCCGAAAGCTTATCCCTTTGCGCCACGGCGGCTTATTGTTTTTTTTGGAGTCAACCTTTCCTATGAAGGATTCGCCCCTTGTAAAATTCTGGCACGCGCAGGATTTAGAGATTATCAGTTATACTTTAAAACCCTGGCTACGCGCAAGAGTTAGAGAATATTAGTTATATTTTATAGAACTTCAGCATTCGCGCTGAAAGGCGGAAATGCTCTGTAGGCTATGGGTGCGCGCTTCGTGTTATTTACGTCCTAACATAAGCTGAATTGTAATCAGTCATTAACAAAAATTTAACTCAGAAACACTAATTCAGCTAACAATTATTTTAGGGGTTTCTGTAGTTAAATATTAATGAAATCAGCTCGCGCTGAGGTTGTTGTTTGAATGAGTCCCGCCCCTGCTGCAAACAACGAATCAAATGTGAGCAGTACATGACGTCAAACTGGGTCCGTGGGGCTCGGCCCGATAAGAACCACGGTGGAGATGGTTCCAAAACGAGGGCGGACCCCGGGCGGAAAAGGAAAATGCGAACATGCCGAACCCGGGTTAGAAACAGGGTGGAGCCGGGGAGAGTCGGGGAGGGCCGTGCAGTGCGAAAACGGCTAGAGCTACAGAACAGAGTTCTAGCTGATAGTGCCATATTTAATTTGCACTTTAGCCTGTTGTTTGCTGCTGTTACTGAGTGACTATGTTTATATTATTGTTCCAAGAGTTTTTTTTCTGTTTTTTAACATCTAAAAGATTTTATAAGAACAGATACTAGTTTATTTTGTGTTCACTGAGTTTGAATTCCCAGGTTAAAGCAGATTCTCTTTATGTTTTTTGCACTTTATTTTTTATGATGTTACTAGCTGGAAGGCAGTAAGTTTAATTTTTTATATATATATATATATTTTTTTAATAGATGGCCTCCCTTCTCACCTCATAACCATCCTCTTCACACCATAATGATTTTTTTAGGATAGAAAGAAAGGAAGGAAAGATGGAAAGTAAGACCACAAAACATAAATACACACATAAAGCACAAGGCAAACACACCCGACCGCCATCTGTAAACCTGCAAAGAACATGACAGAACACAACAACAAAGGACACATGTATAAAAGACTTAGAATATTCATGGCTTTGCAGTAGTTCTCCATAAATATATATACCTATAAACAAACATATATACATGCATATGTAGTCACATGCACATCTACATATTTACATACGATACCCTGCATCTATTTGTGTGTGGTTGTGAACATGCATAAGTGTATAAGACTTCTCTAATAGAACATTCAATAGTGACTGCGAAGCATCAGAGATCTGACCGGGATCCGACCCCTAAGACCCGAGGCAGACAAAGGGGGGACCAGAGCCCAAGACTCCAAGAGGGACCCCAAGCACAGAGCCCCCAGGGCCACCCAGACAGGATGAAACACACGCCCTCTCCCCAGGTCCGACCACAGGGGAGAACCGAACGAGCTCCACCAGGGACCACACACAATGACCCCCCGGGGCCAATAGCGACATACTCACAGGCCCCCGCCGGAACTCGCTGCACTGATGTAGCCCCAGGACTAGGCACCAAGGCCCGGGCACCGAGGACGCACACCCCTCAGGCCCAGGCCCAACAGGACCAGAGGACCCGAGCCCCACCAAGCAGCCACCAGGTCGAGCAGACACACGCCCAAGTGCCCCGCCACCGACACGAGGAACCCAAGCGCGCCAGCAGGCAAGGCACACCCTACTAGGGGGCCGTGTGGCAGGGGCGCCACACCAAGCAGCCCCAGATGTAAAAAAGGAGGCAGTCTAAGTCCCGGCCTGACAAATAATCATTCATACACAGACACAATCACACAGACCCACACTCATCTTCACCATCACTCACTCAAAGACATACAATAACACCACATTCCATTCATATTCCCGATACGCACTCTATACACCCCAGGTCCAAGACATGTACTTGCCCCCTACATGGGGCAACCCACGCCCAAACCCAGGAGGTAGACCCATTCATTCTGGGGCGGAGAGGAGCTAACGTCCAAGATCCGGCCAAACCCGCGCCCAGCCGACAGGACAGGACACCCGAGTCCAAACAGCCCAAGGGCCCAACCCAAGTTCTTATATGTGAATGTCATGAGGATGTTATAAGTGAATGTCCATCCATCCATCCATTTTCTTCCGCTTATCCGGGGTCGGGTCGCGGGGGTAGCAGCCTAAGTAGGGAGGCCCAGACTTCCCTCTCCCCAGCCACTTGGAGCAGCTCCTCTGGGGGAATCCCAAGGCGTTCCCAGGCCAGCCGAGAAACATAGTCCCTCCAGCGTATCCTGGGTCTTCCTCTGGGTCTCCTCCCGGTGGGACATGCCCGGAACACCTCACCAGGGAGGCGTCCAGGAGGCATCCTAACCAGATGCCCGAGCCACCTCAACTGGCTCCTCTCGATGTGGAGAAGCAGCGGCTCTACTCCGAGTCCCTCCCGGATGACTGAGCTTCTCACCCTATCTCTAAGGGAGAGTCCAGCCACCCTGCGGAGAAAACTCATTTCAGCCGCTTGTATCCGAGATCTTGTTCTTTCGGTCATAACCCAAAGCTCATGACCATAGATGAGGGTGGGAACGTAGATCGATCGGTAAATTGAGAGCTTTGCCTTTTGACTCAGCTCTCTCTTCACCACGACAGACCGGTACAGCGCCCGCTTCACTGCGGACGCTGCACCTATCCGCCTATCGATCTCACGCTCCAGTTTTCCCTCATTCGTGAACAAGATCCCGAGATACTTAAACTCCTCCACTTGGGTAAGGACCTCCTCCCCGACCCGGAGAGGGCACGCTACCCTTTTCCGGCTCAAGACCATGGCCTCGGATTTGGAGGAACTGATCCTCATCCCGGCCGCATCACATTCAGCTGCAAACCGCTCCAGCGAAAGCTGTAGATCACGAGCTGATGAAGCCAATAGGACCACATCATCTGCAAAAAACAGAGAAGCGATTCTAAGGCCACCAAAACGGATCCTCTCAACACCTTGGCTGCGCCTAGAAATTCTGTCCATAAAAGTTATAAACAGAATCGGTGACAAAGGGCAACCTTGGCGGAGTCCAACTCTCACCGGAAACGAGCCTGACTTACTGCCGGCAATGCGGACCAAGCTCTGACACCGGTCGTACAGGGACCTAACAGCCCATATCAATGGGCCTGGTACCCCATACTCCCGGAGTACCCCCCACAGAACCCCCCGAGGGACGCGGTCGAATGCCTTTTCCAAGTCTACAAAGCACATGTAAACTGGTTGGGCAAACTCCCACGCACCCTCCAGGACCCTGTTGAGGGTGTAGAGCTGGTCTAGTGTTCCACGACCAGGACGAAAACCACACTGCTCCTCCTGAATCCGAGGTTCGACTATCCGACGGACCCTCCTCTCCAGAACCCCTGAATAGACCTTACCAGGGAGGCTTAAGAGTGTGATCCCTCTATAGTTGGAACACACCCTACGGTCCCCCTTTTTGAATAGGGGAACCACCACCCCAGTCTGCCAATCCAAGGGAACTGCCCCCGATGTCCACGCGATATTGCAGAGTCGCGTAAGCCAACACAACCCCACAACATCCAGAGCCCTAAGGAACTCAGGACGAATCTCATCCACCCCCGGAGCCTTGCCACCGCGGAGCTTTTTAACCACCTCGGCGACCTCAGCACCAGAGATTGGAGAGCCCGACCCAAAGTCCCCAGGCTCCGCTTCCTCAGTGGAAGACGTGCCAGTAGGATTGAGGAGGTCTTCGAAGTATTCCGCCCACCGACTCACAACATCCCGAGTTGAGGTCAACAGCACGCCATCCCCACCATAAATGGTGTTGGTCGCGTACCGCTTTCCCCCCCTGAGACGCCGGATGGTGGACCAGAATCGCCTCGAAGCCGTACGGAAGTCATTCTCCATGGCCTCTCCGAACTCCTCCCACGCCCGAGTTTTTGCCTCAGCAACCACCCGAGCCGCATGCCGCTTGGACTGCCGGTACCTATCTGCTGCTTCCGGGGTCCCACAGGCCAAAAAGGCCCAATAGGACTCCTTCTTCAGCTTGACAGCATCCCTCACCGCCGGTGTCCACCACCGGGTTCGAGGGTTGCCACCACGACAGGCACCAACAACCTTGCGGCCACAACTCCGATAAGCTGCCTCGACAATAGAGGCGCGAAACATGGCCCACTCGGGCTCAATGTCCCCCGCCTCCCTCGGAACGTGTTCAAAGCTCTCCCGGAGGTGGGAGTTAAAGCTCCGTCTTACGGGAGACTCTGCCAGACGTTCCCAGCAGACCCTCACAATACGTTTGGGTCTGCCAGGTCTGACCGGCATCCTCCCCCACCATCGGAGCCAACTCACCACCAGGTAGTGGTCAGTTGACAGCTCCGCCCCTCTCTTCACCCGAGTGTCCAGGACATGCGGCCGCAGATCAGATGAGACGACAACAAAGTCGATCATTGAACTACGACCTAGGGTGTCCTGGTGCCAAGAGCACATATGGACACCCTTATGCCTGAACATGGTGTTCGTTATGGACAATCCATGACGAGCACAGAAGTCCAACAACAGAACACCACTCGGGTTCAGATCAGGGGGGCCGTTCCTCCCAACCACACCCCTCCAGGTCTCACTGTCATTGCCCACGTGAGCGTTGAAGTCCCCCAGCAGAACAAGGGAGTCCCCAGGAGGCGCACCCTCCAATACCCCCTCCAAGGACTCCAAAAAGGGTGGGTAATCTGCGCTGCCGTTCGGCGCATAGGCACAAACAACAGTCAGAGCCCGTCCCCCCACACGTAGGCGAAGGGAGGCTACCCTCTCGTTCACCGGGGTGAACCCCAACGTACAGGCACCAAGATGGGGGGCAACAAGTATGCCCACTCCTGCTCGGCGCCTCTCACCAGGGGCAACTCCAGAGTGGAAGAGTGTCCAACCCCTCTCAAGGAAACTGGTTCCAGAGCCAGAGCCATGCGTTGAGGTGAGTCCGACTATTTCTAGCCGGAACCTCTCAACCTCACACACTAGCTCAGGCTCCTTCCCCACCAGAGAGGTGACATTCCATGTCCCAATGGCCAGCTTCTGTAGCCGAGGATCAGACCGCCAGGGTCCCCGCCCTCGGCCACCACCCATTCCACAATGCACCCGACCCCTTTGGCCCCTCCCACAGGTGGTGAGCCTATGGGAATAAGTGAATGTCTAAGGTGTATAATAAAATTTAGTCCCAGGTGGCTCTGACAACAGAGATGTAAAATTGTTGTAGCACACCCGAGTCCCAAAATCCCTACATGTATGAAATTTGAAAATGGGGGTAGAGGTGTACGGTGAGGGATAGGGAGAAAAATAACTGCAGGACCAAATATTCCCGCAGAGAGTCAGCTCCCCTTCTGACCCAACAGGCCCCCGCAGTTCCCCCCAATGTGCAAGGCCAAGACACCTCTCCGACCGCCAGGCCCATTGAGCTCCAGACCCGAGAGGGACAGGACCACGAGGGCCGCCAACATCAGGACGAACAGCACACACACCCCAGGACCGCCAAGACCCTTACGCACCGCAGTCAACCCGCCACCCAAGAGGACACAAAGTCCCACAAGGATGACCCGGCCAAGAGCGCCCGCCCAGCTGCCGACAGAGCCAGGAGGCACCGGGAGCGGGCCCCTGGCTGAGATCGACCATGTTCTGAATCAACTAACAACTGCTGGTGCTAAGATATCACTGTCAAAATGCCAGTGGTGCAGAACCAAGGTGGACTACGTTGGCCTGCTTAGTAGGCCCAGACGGAGTACAGCCTCAACTGACTCGCACCCAAGGCCTTGACAATCTCAAAGTCCCCACCAGTCTCAAAGAACTACAAAGTTTTCTTGGTATGTGTA
This sequence comes from Garcialebias charrua, assembly GCA_038048925.1. Taxonomy (NCBI): domain Eukaryota; kingdom Metazoa; phylum Chordata; class Actinopteri; order Cyprinodontiformes; family Rivulidae; genus Garcialebias; species Garcialebias charrua. The sequence goes on from JBBPBX010007443.1 coordinate 16,551, forward strand.
ACTACTCGAACCAGTTCATAGAAAACTATGCAGACCTTGCAAAGCCACTGACTGAACTCCTTAAGAAAGACGTTCCATTTGTCTGGACTGACAAACAACAGCAGGCAATGGACGCTCTTATAAACAGGATCAAGTCAGCCCCATGTTTAGTCTACCCTGACTACAACAAAGAGTTTTACTTGGAAGTAGGCTTCTCAGCTTATTGTATAAGTGCAGGTCTGTACCAAATACACGACAGATACAAGCGTGTTGTGGCCTACGCCAGCAAGACGATGGCAGGCCCTGAGTTGAGATTCTCAGACTGTGAGAAAGCTCTACTGACCACAGTGTGGGCAGTAAAACATTTCTCCAGCTACATTGGTGGACAGAAAATCATTGTGGAAACACAACACCAGCCAATGACTTTTCTAAATAGCGAACGCATCAGAGATGGTGTGGTAACAAACTCACGTGTTGCAACATGGCTCATGGCGCTTCAAAGTTTTAACCTAGACATACGTTATGGTCAAAACAAGAAGTCACATCTGGGGACGGACTTGGCAATCTGCCAAAAGTGTACACAAGATGTACCAGCCACCCAGCCGCCGGTTGAGGTAAAACCCCCAGTAACTGAAGACCCGAATCACCACTTCTTTGATGACAATATCTGCAAAGATATGACAACATTGTACGTGGATGGATCTTCATTCCTCCGCGACAAAATCTGCAGAGCAGGTGTTGGAGGGGTCCTCCTCCAAGACCAAGAACAGATAACTTTCAGCTACAAATTAGGCTCTCAGACTTCTCAGTACGCTGAGATTGCAGGAATCCTAATAGCTCTCCAGATGGTAGTAGAACGCTCCATCAAGACGCTAGTCATCTGCACTGACTCTAACTATGCTCGTTTAAGTTTCGCTTGTCACCTCGCTGTGTGGAAACAGAACAGTTTCCTAACAAGCGACAGAAAAGTGGTAAAACACAAAGAGCTTTTCATAGCGTGTGATCACTTGGTGACATCACACGACTTACAGATCTACTGGAAGAAAGTTCCAGGACATTCAAGAGTCCCAGGCGGGTGATTCTCACGAACATGGTACAACTCATAGCAAAAATAAAAAAACATTGTATACACACAAAAACACACCCTCTTTATAAAATAGAATCTAATTTTACTTACCACTGTAAAATTATAACCTCTATGCACAATTTGTAGGTATTTTAAAACAAAAAAGGCGTTCAATACAGGATCAACTGGACTTTATTTGTTGCAGAAAACGTTTCGACTTCTGTCCAGAAGTCTTTTTCAATTCTGAATGGAAGCTGTGAGAACGAGAAGTTTTATACAGGCTTACAAGTCACGCACCAACATATGAAATTGGAAACTGAAATAACACCACAAATTAACTAACATGCCCATTCTATTTAAATTGACAAAACGACACATCCCAGCTTAAACAAAAGGGGGTTTGTAACACATACATGTAAATTGAAAGATCACACCTAACAGTAGGAGGTTCCCTTGAGGTCTCCGTTAGAAGACACAAAACTGTATTTTAAAACATTTTATTCTGACTTTGGCGAAATAAATTCATTACCGTAACACAACTTCGATGAAGAAATATGAAACCACAAAAACTTTTTCTTCCACCTTTTTTGGACACCAAGGACTTTAGTGTGCACAAAGGAACAGGTATCAACAAAAATAAGCATTAGTAACAAATTTTTATTATTTTAATGCAAACGATCATTTCATCACCGTAACATTAATACAATTTTCAAATCTATTTTGATTGTGATTTAGTGTCCGATTATTAAGTCAAAAAAACAATGCAACCATAGTATAAAGGATCTGGTACATTTCATCAAATAATTAAAAAATAAAAGTAATTAATTTATCTAATCTAAATAAATCATAATAAAGTTAACATAGCGGTAATGAAAAAACACATGTCGGTAATGACTAACAATGTTTCGGTAGTGAACACTTCATAACAAGATTAAAATGTAACTACTCATAAACAATATAATCCTATCTACTCCTTAACCCTAATAAAACACATCTGCAAATTGAACAATGGACCAATATTGAGCCATGGAAAACAGGCAAAGGACAATTGGAAACTGAGTTTTAATCAGGGTAAATACAAGAGGGAACGAGACAGGGAGATAATGGGTAATCCCAAGAAAAGTGAGGACAGGAAAAAAGGATATTGAACTTCAAATTAAATAACAGTAAACAAGGACATGACTGCATGTATTTTTTTTTTCAACTTTGTATTGGCAAATTTCTAGTGATACTACATTTTGTAGAAAAGAAGAATGCAATACATCACTCAGATAAAACGGAAACAATCTTAGTAAACAAGAAATCATTTTTGACAACCATTAGAGCCTATATTTTAGTTTTTCTAATCTTTCTCATTAATTTAAAAAACTAATAAAAAAATGTAATTACAATGGCATATTAGGGCCATTGTAGATAGAAAAAGAGGAGTAAATTTCTGCCAAAAAAACTCTGGGGTCACCAACACGGTGCCCGCGGGCATCCAGGTGCCCCGAAGGACCATTTGAGGTGCCCCCGGATCTGTTCTAAAAATAGCACAACTCACTACTAAGCTACATTTAAAATTTCCTTTTTTATTATTATTATTATAACATCATATATTAATATAAAATTAATTATTAATTTATGATTATTAATTATTATTAATAATTATTATTAATATATAATATTATTATTATAACAATGTTATTCTTTTTTTGTATTTATATATATTTTAAAATGTCTATCTTAAAAATATGTTCTAAAAAATATGTTTATTATACATTTTTTTCAATTTACGCTTTGTTATTTCCAAAGAGTTTATCAAACTGGTGCCCTTTGTATGACTCCGTACCCACGAAGTAGCTCTCAGTTTCGAAAAGGTTGGTGACCCCTGGTTTAGACCAATCTCTGAAATTGTCTAGAAAAAAACAAGCACATTTCTGAGTTTGAAACGTTGAAAATTTGCTAGAAAAAAAATCATAAATTTTTATATTAATCTCGAAAATCTAAAAACAATTGGAAATTTCTTAGTTTCAAAAGTCAAAATTTTCCAAGTTTTTCTAAAAAATTGCTGATTTTTATTTTCTAGTAAATTTTCGACTTTTCAAACTCAGAAATTTCCCTTTTTTTTCTAGAAAATTTTAGATTTTTGAGGGGGCTGAAATTTACACCATTTTTTTTCTTCCATCTACAATTGTCCTAATATGCCATCACAGGTAATAGATAATTCATAGGGTTTTCTTTTTGTACTTTGCCCAGATCTCTGACACCACACAGAAGTGTCTTGCTGATGAAGAGGTAGGCAGTGGTTCAGGGATAATTTCTTTGATGTCATCCAAATAATACCACACCTTCTCACCAGCAAATCTTATTGATGGGATGTAGAAGCGGTTGTCACCCGCACAGCTCATTCTATCAACCTCGTACTGACCACTGGCAATCTGGATTAATGAATAATAAAAATAGATACATTAAAACAGCAAAAATAAAAAAGTTGATTGACTGCATTAAGTATAAAAACTTTCTGAACACATTTTAATTTTTATTACAAGATCATTACCTCAGCACTACATGTTTTCAATCTGAATCCAATTTGATTTAATTCACTCTTAAACCTACCTGTGTTACTGTGCCAGGATAGAGGTCTCCGTCGTAGTCTACAAGGACCCATGTTCCTACTTTAATGGTCTCTTCAGACTCCCTTTGGGTGAAATTAAACTCCTTTGGGTGAAGCAGTCACAAGAGTGACTACAGAAGCATGAGACCTCTCAAAATCTAATGCTCCCTGGTTCAGTAGCAACAACCTGTGGAGACAATATTTAAGTTTAGTTTTATCTGCAAAAACAGGAAACCTTGTCTATATAATTTGGACTGAAATAAATAAAATGCAAATTTACAACAACAAAAAAAATCATCAAATTAAAAAAAGCCAAACAGAATAAGAGTGGGTGTGAATTTGTTTAGGTGCTCACCTGATGTATTTTCTTAGTCCCTGGGACTGATTTCAGGAATGGAGGAACCAGTTGTAGCGATATTCTCCTCTGTCACCTCAAAAAGCCTAACCGATGAGTGCTTTGACAGATTCTCCAGTAAAGCAGAAGCATTTGGGATGTCTGTGCCATAGGCCACCACATGATCTGGAAGGTTTTTAAGAGCACCTCCTATTCCGTCAGGAGCTCCCTTCTAGGGGTGGGCGATATGGCTCAAAAATTATATTGTGATATTTCAGAGTATTATCACGATAACGATAAATTTCGTGATATAACACAACAAAATAAATAAAAATAAAATGTATTTATTTGACAAAATTAACTTAACATGTTGCTTTGCAGTATTATATAAAATTTTAAAAAACAACAAGGGGTAATTTTACTGAAATTACTTTATTTAGTAAAGTATTTAGTCTCCAAGTAAAACTACACCTGCACTTTAGTTTTTGTGGTATAATCTATATTTTGTGCAGACTTTTTCAATCTAAATAACAGATCATTTTTAAAGTGCAGGTGTAGTTTCATAAAACAACTAGCCTAAATAAAATTAAGCTTAAGATTTTTTGAGCATAAATGAAACATACAACAAATTATATGTTGCCTTTAAATGAGCTGTAACTTCTACAAGTTGATCAGCTGACCTTCATGTTTCAGCTTCATCTGTTCATGCAGGGATGTGTCATTCCTCTGATTCATTTTTTTAACTGATCTGTCTGTCTCTGATGGAGTGACTGTGGAGCCGCACGTGTTTGTAACACAGTTTACAGCGGGGACACGCAGCGAAAGACACCCACGCAGCACCACGGCTGCTCAGAGCGGAGCGGGCGGGGGAGGGGGGGACAGCTGTCTGTGCCTGCAGAGCAGGGGGGAGAGAAGCTGAGACGCGCACGCGTTGTTTTTAACATTTTAGCAGTAACTAATTAGCATTTTACACCAGTACAGACTGGTAGAGGGGAGGTGTACAGTTGTTTAAAGCGCTCGGGTGTTAAGGGGCGGGGCGCCCTGACGTATTACGTCATGAAATTAGCATATCATGATATAAGTTTTTTGCCCGGGCAAGCTTTTTATACCGGTATTACCGGTAACGATATGATGGCCCAGCCCTACTCCCTTCCCATGAGAGGTCTCAGTGAAGTTCCACGTCATAGTCTTAAACCCTTTCATAAAAGTATAAAAAAGCTAAGTCTGGTCCTCTGGACATTAAAAAAAAAGTGCCTTTCATAACAGGCACTGTGGATGCTAGGTATAATGCAATCTTATTCCTGTACAGGTGGTCCCCGACTTACGAGCGAGTTCCCTACTTATGAGTTGCTCGTAAACCGAAAATTCGTAATTCGGGACTACCTTTTTTTTATTTTATTTTTTTTATATACCACACGAGCACGTACATGTGCGGTAATGAAGTTACCAAGCATTTCAACTATCCTAACACTTTACAATACTTTAAAATACAGTATTAATAAAAAAATATAAAAAATGTATTTCTTACTTTGAGCTGAGCTGTTTACCTCCCTCCGCTGTGTTACGTCCGAGCTCCCAGGCTTCCTGTAACACCATGCAGTCCAAACCCTTTACAGGAAGGACTGTTAGTATGCTATCTTCATACATTTGGAGCCAGAAAAAAGTTTTAATAAGTTTTAATAACTTACCAAAAGCCGTCTGCTAGCGCCGCCATTAGCAGCACCTGTTAGCATTAGCTCCACCGAGTCCGCTGCGCAGTTACGGGCAGTCCAGTTTAGCTGCAGCTTCAAAAAGGCTGTCGGCTTTGTTATTCCAAGTTAGCTGGGTGTCCCCCGATATCTTCTGCTTCCAGTCCGACATCGAGGCAAGCTCCAGGAACCTCTGATCGCACTAAGCCGGCAGCAGGGTCCGCTTTAGCATGTTAGCCTTAGCTCATACCATGAGCTACTGGTCTCGTGCGGTGGGAGCGATCGGCGGAGCAATCGCGGCTGCTGCTCCAGTCCTGAGACATTCACAGAGTTCAGGGAGTGTTTCCAGTTAATTTATCCGTATGAGACATCCTCTTATGGGAGAAACAGTCCTCCAAACCGGCTGCCGAGACTCTGGAACTAATGAATGTAAAATGGCGGAGGCGGTATTTCCGGTTCCTGGTTCCCGCAGGAAGTTGTTCAAAAAAGCATGAAATTATTAAAAAATAAAAATAATGATACTTTACCTATTTATAAAGCCATTTAAAACAACCACAGCTGCAACAAAGTGCTGTACACATGAAATTAAGAACATTTAAACAAAAAAAAAAAAATTTTTTTTTTTTTTTTTAATTTCATATTTTTTATTAATTATGATAATCTCGTAAAGTCGGACGCTCGTAGGTCAGGGCGCTCGTAAGTCGGGGACCACCTGTATTGAGATGTTGGTTCATCGGATAGGAAGTGGATATTTTTTGCCACGGGGTAGTTTGATGTTATGTACTCCAGAACTGGCTGCAGATGTGTCCATGTTGCAACAGCATCATGCTGTAGGCTGCCAAACACAGTAGCAAAGGACTCAGCTTGTCCACCAGTGTAGTACATCACCCCTGTATGGACTGTGATTTGCTGATGGGACCCATCAAAGTGAGTGTCTTTAATTTCCTTACTCCATTTGCAAGTGTAATTTTCATTGTAATCAACATGGACTACAACATCGTGCTGGGTCAAAGTTTCTTTCAATTGCTTAATACGAGTGAACTGGTGCCAAATGTTATACAAATTAGTAGAGACACGGGGCAGTTCAGTCGTGGTTAGCTCTACAAGTTTTTCAATACTAGCAACTTTCTTCGCCAAGGTTGTGGTTTTGATGTCAAACTCAGTGGTAGTGCCATCATGCAGTTTTTTTGTTATTGATGTTGACCTTGTCATCCATTCACTCCAAGATAAAATGTTGTTTTTTGTTGTGGGGTCCATGTTGACATGGAAAGTAAGATCTTTGCAGCCTTCACATCTACCATACATGCAGTCAATGTTTTCTAAATCACAGATGGATGAAGCCACTACATCAGTAACAGAGGATGTATGTATTATTCCAAGACGGTGCTTTTTTTTTTTACTTTACAAGAAAAATTCTCGTGAATTTTACAGGCACGTTTCTCTATCTGTGATCTTTGGTCTAACTATCCAGAAGGGCTTCAGCTTAAAATACTGGGAACGGGAAACATGGAGGCCTGGGTTCTCTTTGAGAAATCTCTTGTGGGTGTCGGTCAGTTGAGTGAATGTAGTGCGGGTGAGTTAGGACTACCTTTCTCTTTCCTTTCTTCTTTACTCTTCTAGAAGGTCTGGATTATGTATTATAAATCTTCTGCCTATGTTTTTCCTTCCTAGTTCTTGATGCCGCCTTCTTATGTTCACTTTCTTTTGCCCTTCATATTAAGTAAAATTAGTTAGCATAAAATAGCATAGCCATTTAGCATAAAATACTTAAGATGTAGTAAGCAAAAACAAAAATGATTAAAGTTTAAGTTATTATTTAAAAAAGACACTGTTCATCACCGTAATCTTGTTTTTCATTACCGCAACAGGCCTCGCATTACGCGGTAATGAAAGTTAAGCATTACGGTAATAAATGACATCCACATAAGCTAGCTTAAAATGGCAGCATGTCATGATGACTCGGCTAAAGTTTTTCACTTACAGTAATAACTCCCTAATATCTTCTTTACAGGAAAAGTATCCAAGTAATAACTTTTTAAGAACATGAGGTATTACACATTACGGTAATGATCACCTAATGTGTGGAAAAAGGCATATGCAAGGAGAAACGTAACAATTATCATGATCAAAACATGTCAAACAATCTTACCTTGTAGCCATCTTTTGTCTTCTCTTCCTTGTGGTGCATTATGGGTCAAAACAACTTTATTTAAAGGGGACCACATATTCAAAATTCGCCTTTTAATGTTTTTTTACTCAACTTTGGGTACTTCATAAAAAAACAGTCCTAAGGCCAAAAAAATGCACCCAGTGGTTTATTTACTCTAAGTAGATTTATTTATCTTTGATGAAATAGTTCGTTTTGCACTTCCTGCGGTTTGTGACGTCACAAACCGCAGCCAACCGCAGCCAACCGCAGCCACAACCCACCACAACCTGAGTCCAGCCCCTCACCTAGCAACCCCTGGTTAGGCTCAACCAGAGCCGTATATAGAGAGAGTTCTGACACTCTTTGAAGTCGCCGACAGGCGGTCAATCGTTCCAAACAACGGCTATGGAAACCTTGTGGAGCTGCGCCCTCTGGCGGCGACGGAGCGCTACTGCAGGCAGAGTCAGACTGTAAAACAGAGCCATGGAACGAATCGCCCCCTCCATGACCCACGTGACTTCCGCATTCCATTCTTACAACGGAACTCTATGGAAGTGTCGCAACTCTCACTTTATATGGCTCTGGGCTCAACCCACTTCTGTATTAAACACATGACTGTTGTTTTTCATGATTTCATCTCATCTTTTGTTTATATGTTCTTAATTTCATGTGTACAGCACTTTGTTGCAGCTGTTTTTTTTTAAATGGCTTTATAAATAAAGTATAATTGTTATTTTTATGTTTTAGTTCAATTTTTAGTGTATTTGCGATCGCTCCCAACGCGCAGCCGGTAAAAATTAAACGAGCAGACCCCCAGCGTAGGGACCGGCGGCAACGGGACCCTCTTCTGGCGGATGGAGCGGAGCTTCAACTGTACAGCCTCGCTGCAGCCTCGCTGCAGCCTCGCAGCAGCAAGGACCTTCTCCTTACTGAGTAATTTACGGGAGACACTTGGTGAACTTTGTGTTGTCTTGACTGGAACAGCGATAACTCCCAAAATCGCCGCGTGCAACGAGCAGAGCTGGCGAACACCGGAAGAGGAACAAGCTAACATTAGCATCGGATTCGGGTGGTCTAATGCTAAAAGCACGGTGGGCAGCACGGTGGCACAACTGGTAGAGCTGCTGCCTCTCAGCGAGAAGGTTGCCGGTTCAAATCCCGGTCCGGGGCCTTTCTGGGTGGAGTTTGCATGTTCTCCCCGTGCATGCGTGGGTTTCCTCCGGGTACTCCGGTTTCCTCCCACAGACCAAAAAACATGCTTGTTAGGCTGATTGGTGACTCTAAATTGACCCTAGGTGTGAGTGTGAGAGTGGATGGTTGTTTGGTGTGAGTGAGACAGGTCCCTCTTGTAAATGAGTCCCCGTGACTCAACGAGGCTAGCCTGTATAAATAAAGGTTGAATGAATGAATGAAAAAAGGAGCAGCAAATTGCGGCGCGCTCAGACGGGTTTCGGTAAGTTATCTTAAGCTAGCACTAACAGTAAGTCAAATGAGTAATAAAAAAAGAGCTAATTTTAAAACAACAACACATTACAGATACTGGCTGTTACAGAGGGCGTAAACAGATCGTTGAAGGGCGTGGACTTCAGAACTTGTATCAGAAACCGGTCGTTCAAAACGAAAGTTAAAAATGGCAGAATTAAAAAGGGTATAATTAATTATCTAAGAATTATTTTGTGTATTAAAATGAATTAATATTGTCAAGATAGCACACAGACATAACATAAAAATTTTAAAGACCTATATGTGGTCCCCTTTAAAAAAACGTTGTGAATATGAGTCAGAGTCAGAGTCAGAGTCAGAGAGTCTTTATTGTCATTTGCACCGCATGTGGTACATGTGATGAAAACGAGATTATGTACACGGGGTCCCAGTTACATCCAGTGTTGGGGTAGTTACCCAAAATAAGTAATTAGTTACACATTACTAGTTACTTTTAAAAAAAGTAACATATTACACTACTTAGTTACTCAGTTCTGAAAGTAACTTAGTTACATTACTTTTGGATTACTCTAATACTGTACCTGAGATTTAACCTGTATTAATTTTTATCTTTCAATAATGATATTAGAGATCTTTTTGACACTCATTTTTGATGAAAAAGTAAAACAGCAGTGCTACATAACAAGCACAATGCATATGTAAATGTGCCATTCAAAAGGTATGACAATATCAAAATGTAAAACTTCTGTTTAAAAAAAATAAAACAGAACAGACAGGTTTACAAGAAATCTAAAATAACTACCTATCAGCCTCTTTCAAACCAGTTATGTTATCACAATCTGACAGGCTTACCTTTGTGCTTGACGGATTTTTCATGCTGACGGACATCGTTCCTTCCCCCATGAGAGAGAGACACTAAAGTCGCGGTTACAAATCTTAAAAAACGCGTAATAAACTTTAGGAAAGTAAATTCGCTGTCCCATTTTTCAACATATTTACACGAAGTCTTAACTTTTTTGGCAGGGACGCGTCCTCTCTCGTTACATTCATCTCTGTGTTTTTCCGGGTTTGTTCTCGACCGCGCCAGCCCCAACATCGCGAGAACTGCCACCGAGGCTTACTGCAGGTGGCAGTTCTCGCGAGGCTAGTGACAGAGGCCGTATGTCTATGTACCTTTATATGTCTATGTACGTTGACGTATGACGTTCCGACGTCATCGCGTACGTCTTTGTTTTCCCCACGTGACAGTCTGCTCCATAGATATCTATATATAATGTCTATGGTCCGCTCCGTCGTCCTCGTCGTACCACAACTATTCTCCGAAAGGTAAATAAAATAAATAAATAAAACTATTCTCCGAAAGGTCCTGATTGTAACGCAAGTAACGAATGTAAGGTTTTGTTAGTAACTGTAATATATTACAGGCATTTTCAAAGTAGTGCGTTACACTACTACGTTACTGCAAAATGTAATGTGATTACTGTAACGCGTTACTAAGTAACGCGTTACACCCAACACTGGTTACATCCAACAACAAATGCAAGAGAAAAACAGTAATAACATCTAGAATTAACTAAGAAAAACATCAACTAGTAATACACTAAGCCTAATATAGTGGAAATAAACAGCAGCACGAACATGAGTTTGTATGAGCAGATGGTCACAGATGAACACAGATGAACACAGCAACAAGAAAACAGATCAGCATCAGCATGATGTGATATTTTGCAGTGTTTATTTTTTATTTTATTTTTATTTATTCATGAGTCTAACAGCCTCAGGGTAGAAGCTGTTCCTCAGTCTAGTGGTTCTACATTTGATGCTCCTCAACCTCCGTCCTGAGGGGAGTGGGACAAAGAGTGAGTGTGCTGGGTGAGTGAGGTCTTTCATGATGCAGGTGGCTCTTTTCCTGCATCTGGAGGTGTAAATGTCTGTGATGGTGGGGAGACTGACTCCAACAGACTTCTGTGCAGCCTTCACCACTCTCTGTAGAGCTTTCCTCTCTTCAACTGTGCAGCCTCCATGCCACACGTTGATGCTGGAGCACAGGACGCTCTCCACTGCACACCTGTAGAACGAGGTGAGAACTGGGCTGCTCAGACCAGCACGTCTCAGCCGTCTGAGGAAGTACAGTAGAGTTTAATAATTTAATAATTTAATTTAATAAGTTTATTTATGATGGGCGAGAAATATTAGTTCTCTTCAGTGCACTGAAAACCCCAATTGCTATCGGTAGACTATTTAGATTTGAATTATAATTAATAAATCAGTTTAAACCAATTTTCTTTTTCTTTTCATGATGAGGGTCCTCGTTGATGTTGACGGTTGCCTTGATGTGGGTCATGACCAGTTTCTCAAACATTTAGCGACTATCGGGGTGAGGGCCACTGGTCTATAGTCATTCAGACCAGTCACTGTGGAGCTCTTTGGGACTGGGATGATGGTCGCGGTCTTCAGGCAGGTGGGAACTGACTCCAGTGCAAGTGAGGTGGTGAAGATGTCAGCCAGCATCTCACAGAGCTGGTCCGCACATTCCTTCAGAATGACTTTCCTTCAGACATGACTTTGAACACAATGCAACGGTAATGAGTGCTGCACATCCGGACACTCACTTTTATTAAAATGTTTTTAATTAATAATTTAATTAATAAAACAAAAGGGATGTTTTTTTCAAATAGGAAGGTGGTTCCAGCAGATCCTCCTCTGATTTTATCTTCAAATGGTGTCCCTATTGAGTTTGTTGATTCCTATAAATATCTGGGTATCCTGATCGATTCACATCTCTCTTTTAAACTCCACGTGGAAAACCTAGTGAAGAAACTGAAAGTTAAACTGGGTTTCTTTTTCAGAAACAGATCATGTCTATCACTGAATGTCAGGAAACGCCTTGTGTCTGTGACTTTCCTTCCCTCCATTGATTACGGTGACATTCTCTACATGAATGCTCCTACAAGCACCCTGCGGATGTTGGATGTTGTCTATCATGGTGCACTAAGATTCATAACTGGTTGTGATTATCGTACCCACCACTGCACCCTGTATTCACTGGTTAACTGGACATCATTAACCTCACGCAGACTCTTCCACTGGTACATTTTCATCTTTAAATCACTTCTTGGTCTGCTGCCCTCATACATCTCCTCCTACATGTCTTTACGTGAGTGCAGCTACAGTGTGCGCTCTCAGGACATGATTACCTGCAGTGTTCCATCAGTGAGGACTGAACTTGGAAAAAGGGCCTTCTCCTACTCCGCTCCTGCTTCATGGAATATCTTACAAAAAGATCTGAAGCTCTCGACCTTGACTTCTCTAAATGGTTTTCAGAATCTGTTGGAATCCTGGCAAAAACCAATGCAGATTTGTTCCTGTCTTTGATTTTATACGTCTACCTTATAATGTTTTGCTAGTTTTTTGATACTTTGTTAAAAAAAAAATATTTCTCTCTTTTGTTTTTTCTCTCTTTTGTTTTCTATTGTTTATTGTTTAAGGAAATTCTACCATTGCTGTTCATCGTTCTTTAGTTTTAGCAGGTCGCTTTCGTAAATGAGCCCATGAGGCTCAATAAGATTTACCTGACTAAATAAAGGTTGAATGAATGAATGAATGAATCAAATCAGAGAGATAGGTGGGGGCGAGACTGTTCAGCGATTTGTAGACATACAGGAGAATTTTGAACTGGATTCGAAGATGAACCGGTAGCCAGTGCAGGGAGGCCAAGACTCGTGTAATGTGCTCTCTTTTGTCTGTACTAGTTAAAAATCGGGCTGCTGCGTTCTGGACCAGTTGTAGTCTTGCAATGGTGGTCTGACTGATACCAAACAGGAGTGAATTGCAGTAATCAAGCCTAGATGTAATAAATGCATGTATGTCTCCAGATTATTTTTGGATAATATGGGCTTCAGCTTAGACAGTCGCCTCAGCTGTAAAAAACAGGATTTAATGATCATATTTACATGACTGTTGAGTTTCATGGAAGGATCCATTATCACTCCCAGATTTGTGACTTTTTGTTTTTTAGACAGGGCTAGAGCAGAAAGGTCGATAAAGTGGTTCGAGATTGTGTCATTGGGAGGGAACAATATGGCTTCAGACTTATTTTCATTGAAACTTAAGAAATTTAAAGCCATCCAGTCCCTGATGTCAGCCAGGCAGTCGAGCAGAGTTTGAATAGAGCATGTACCATTGTTTCTTAGGGTGAAGTAGATTTGACAGTCATCAGCGTAGAAGTGGAAAGGTATGTTGTGTTTCCGGAAAATGGCACCGAGTGGCAGTAGGTATAAGGAGAATAGGAGAGAACCCAGGATGGACCCCTGCGGAACACCCCATTTAAGTGCCGCCACGGTAGAACTAAAATCGTTGATGGAAACACAAAAGGACCTGTCAGAGAGGTAGAATCTGAACCAATTGAGGACTGACCCTGTGATGCCCACCCACTGCTCCAACCTAGCAATGAGGATCTCATGGTGGATGGTGTTGAAAGCGGATGTAAGGTCCAACTGTAGTACCAATAGGACAAGCAGCACATTCCCTTGATATTTATTTTGTTCAGGAGAAACATCATAAACGACTAGCAAATCTCTCACTGTCAATTACAAGAAAACAATTGTATTTTTATGGGATTCAAAAATAACCCCAGATTACATGTGATGTTGTTTGCTCTTATAAAAACAAATATAATGTTCATCCTCCATAAGGAACAGGGCAATATTAGTTATGCCACTAATATGAAGAAGGCATGTATAAAGTAATTGTCTTTGAAGAGGCAATAATAATAAAATAATTACTGGCCCAAATCTATGTGGTTGAAAAGAAAATGCAGATAAAGTTTGTGTCTGTTCAGCTAAAATTCTGTTTTTAAAATGATCACATCTAGATACCATTACTAGTTACACAGTCATAACAGATATTTTGTATAGATCAGAAGAATAACAATTGCTGCAAATATTTGAAAAAGAAAACTGTCAGAGCTCCTCCTTTCAAATAATTTATTTTTTCCTATTACCACATTATGGTTGATATTTATTATTAATGCTCACAATGTACAATTAAATATTTTGTTCAAGGGCTTGGCGACATTGGTGGAATGAGGAGGCGCTGAAAGCCAGCCCTGTTATAGACACTCATAGCATTGGTATGTCAGTGATGAAGCTGTTACATTGTGATAAAGTTCAGCAATTTTCTTTTCTTTTTTCTTTATTTTTCTTTCTTTATTTTGTGCTATGAAGACCTTCTCTGCTGCTGTTTCTTGTGAAACATATTTCTACAGTTTTCTACATTTACCCTTTGCCATGAGTAACTGTATACAATTACCACACAATGCAGTTCCCAGCATACTCCCTTACAACTCACAAAATGCAAATCTTAGAGTTTGCCATGGGCTCTATCAACAACCAAGTGATTTTCTATTCATAGAAAATTCAGTTACCAAAAATGCTTTTGAGAAATAAAACATAATATTAGCTGCACTGGAAATATTATTCTATCAATATTTCACTGCTTTCCCCGCGTTTGAAATCTCCGGAATGCTTCACCCTCTACAATCTTTTTTTTTTTTTTTCAAAAACTGTTGAAAAGAAAAAAAAAGTGAAGTGATTATGAATAAAGAACATATTAGAAGCTAGAGTTAAGATGTAACTGGGTGGTGGCCGAGGGCGGGGACCCTGGCGGTCTGATCCTCGGCTACAGAAGCTGGCCATTGGGACATGGAATGTCACCTCTCTGGTGGGGAAGGAGCCTGAGCTAGTGTGTGAGGTTGAGAGTTCCGACTAGAAATAGTCGGACTCACCTCAACGCATGGCTCTGGCTCTGGAACCAGTTTCCTTGAGAGGGGTTGGACACTCTTCCACTCTGGAGTTGCCCCTGGTGAGAGGCGCCGAGCAGGAGTGGGCATACTGGTTGCCCCCCATCTTGGTGCCTGTACGTTGGGGTTCACCCCGGTGAACGAGAGGGTAGCCTCCCTTCGCCTACGTGTGGGGGGACGGGCTCTGACTGTTGTTTGTGCCTATGCACCAAACGGCAGCTCAGACTACCCACCCTTTTTGGAGTCCTTGGAGGGGGTATTGGAGAGTGCGCCTCCTGGGGACTCCCTTGTTCTACTGGGGGACTTCAACGCTCACGTGGGCAATGACAGTGAGACCTGGAGGGGTGTGGTTGGGAGGAACGGCCCCCCTGATCTGAACCAGAGTGGTGTTCTGTTATTGGACTTCTGTGCTCGTCATGGATTGTCCATAACGAACACCATGTTTAAGCATAAGGGTGTCCATATGTGCTCTTGGCACCAGGACACCCTAGGTCGCAGTTCGATGATCGACTTTGTTGTCGTCTCATCTGATCTGCGGCCGCATGTCTTGGACACTCGGGTGAAGAGAGGGGCGGAGCTGTCAACTGACCACTACCTGGTGGTGAGTTGGCTCCGATGGTGGGGGAGGATGCCGGTCAGACCTGGCAGACCCAAACGTATTGTGAGGGTCTGCTGGGAACGTCTGGCAGAGTCTCCCGTAAGACGGAGCTTTAACTCCCACCTCCGGGAGAGCTTTGAACACGTTCCGAGGGAGGCGGGGGACATGGAGTCCGAGTGGGCCGTGTTCCGCGCCTCTATTGTCGAGGCAGCTTATCGGAGCTGTGGCCGCAAGGTTGTTGGTGCCTGTCGTGGTGGCAACCCTCGAACCCGGTGGTGGACACCGGCAGTGAGGGATGCTGTCAGGCTGAAGAAGGAGTCCTATTGGGCCTTTTTGGCTTGTGGGACCCCGGAAGCAGCTGATAGGTACCGGCAGTCCAAGCGGCATGCGGCTCGGGTGGTTGCTGAGGCAAAAACTCGGGCGTGGGAGGAGTTCGGAGAGGCCATGGAGAATGACTTCCGTACGGCTTCGAGGCGATTCTGGTCCACCATCCGGCGTCTCAGGGGGGGAAAGAGGTACGCGACCAACACCATTTATGGTGGGGGTGGCGTGCTGCTGACCTCAACTCGGGATGTTGTGAGTCGGTGGGCGGAATACTTCGAAGACCTCCTCAATCCTACTGGCACGTCTTCCACTGAGGAAGCGGAGCCTGGGGACTTTGGGTCGGGTTCTCCGATCTCTGGTGCTGAGGTCGCCGAGGTGGTTAAAAAGCTCCGCGGTGGCAAGGCTCCGGGGGTGGATGAGATTCGCCCGGAGTTCCTTAGGGCTCTGGATGTTGTGGGGTTGTGTTGGCTTACGCGACTCTGCAATATCGCGTGGACATCGGGGGCAGTTCCCTTGGATTGGCAGACTGGGGTGGTGGTTCCCCTATTCAAAAAGGGGGACCGTAGGGTGTGTTCCAACTATAGGGGGATCACACTCTTAAGCCTCCCTGGTAAGGTCTATTCAGGGGTTCTGGAGAGGAGGGTCCGTCGGATAGTCGAACCTCGGATTCAGGAGGAGCAGTGTGGTTTTCGTGCTGGTCGTGGAACACTGGACCAGCTCTACACCCTCAACAGGGTCCTGGAGGGTGCGTGGGAGTTTGCCCAACCAGTTTGCATGTGCTTTGTGGACTTGGAGAAGGCATTCGACTGCGTCCCTCTGGGGGTTCTGTGGGGGGTACTCCGCAGTGTTGGGGTAGTTACCCAAAATAAGTAATTAGTTACACATTACTAGTTACTTTTTAAAAAAGTAACATATTACACTACTTAGTTACTCAGTTCTGAAAGTAACTTAGTTACATTACTTTTGGATTACTCTAATACCTGAGATTTAACCTGTATTAATTTTTATCTTTCAATAATGATATTAGAGATCTTTTTGACACTCATTTTTGATGAAAAAGTAAAACAGCAGTGCTACATAACAAGCACAATGCATATGTAAATGTGCCATTCAAAAGGTATGACAATATCAAAATGTAAAACTTCTGTTTAAAAAAAATAAAACAGAACAGACAGGTTTACAAGAAATCTAAAATAACTACCTATCAGCCTCTTTCAAACCAGTTATGTGATCACAATCTGACAGGCTTACCTTTGTGCTTGACGGATTTTTCATGCTGACGGACATCGTTCCTTCCCCCATGAGAGAGAGACACTAAAGTCGCGGTTACAAATCTTAAAAAACGCGTAATAAACTTTAGGAAAGTAAATTCGCTGTCCCATTTTTCAACATATTTACACGAAGTCTTAACTTTTTTGGCAGGGACGCGTCCTCTCTCGTTACATCCATCTCTGTGTTTTTCCGGGTTTGTTCTCGACCGCGCCAGCCCCAACATCGCGAGAACTGCCACCGAGGCTACTGCAGGTGGCAGTTCTCGCGAGGCTAGTGACAGAGGCACTGGAATGTTTTTTTTTTTTTTTTTTTTATAATATTGTAATACGGGAGATTTCCGGGAAAATAATAATTCGGGATCACGACCGGAAAGAGGGGTAAAATACGGTAGTTTCCCGGCCAAAACGGGAGACTTGACAGATATGCTTCCATCCATAAAATGACATCGCCGTATGTCTATGTACCTTTATATGTCTATGTACGTTGACGTATGACGTTCCGACGTCATCGCGTACGTCTTTGTTTTCCCCACGTGACAGTCTGCTCCATAGATATCTATATATAATGTCTATGGTCCGCTCCGTCGTCCTCGTACCACAACTATTCTCCGAAAGGTAAATAAAATAAATAAATAAAACTATTCTCCGAAAGGTCCTGATTGTAACGCAAGTAACGAATGTAAGGTTTTGTTAGTAACTGTAATATATTACAGGCATTTTCAAAGTAGTGCGTTACACTACTACGTTACTGAAAAATGTAATGTCATTACTGTAACGCGTTACTAAGTAACGCGTTACACCCAACACTGGTACTCCGGGAGTATGGGGTACCAGGCCCTATAGGTCCCTGTACGACCGGTGTCAGAGCTTGGTCCGCATTGCCGGCAGTAAGTCAGGCTCGTTTCCGGTGAGAGTTGGACTCCGCCAAGGTTGCCCTTTGTCACCGATTCTGTTCATAACTTTTATGGACAGAATTTCTAGGCGCAGCCAAGGTGTTGAGAGGATCCGTTTTGGTGACCTTAGAATCGCTTCTCTGTTTTTTGCAGATGATGTGGTCCTACTGGCTTCATCAGTTCGTGATTTACAACTTTCACTGGAGCGGTTTGCAGCCGAGTGTGATGCGGCCGGGATGAGGATCAGTTCCTCCAAATCCGAGGCCATGGTCTTGAGCCGGAAAAGGGTAGCATGCCCTCTCCGGGTCGGGGAGGAGGTCCTGCCCCAAGTGGAGGAGTTTAAGTATCTCGGGATCTTGTTCACGAATGAGGGAAAACTGGAGCGTGAGATCGATAGGCGGATAGGTGCAGCGTCCGCAGTGAAGCGGGCGCTGTACCGGTCTGTCGTGGTGAAGAGAGAGCTGAGTCAAAAGGCAAAGCTCTCAATTTACCGATCGATCTACGTTCCCACCCTCATCTATGGTCATGAGCTTTGGGTTATGACCGAAAGAACAAGATCTCGGATACAAGCGGCTGAAATGAGTTTTCTCCGCAGGGTGGCTGGACTCTCCCTTAGAGATAGGGTGAGAAGCTCAGTCATCCGGGAGGGACTCGGAGTAGAGCCGCTGCTTCTCCACATCGAGAGGAGCCAGTTGAGGTGGCTCGGGCATCTGGTTAGGATGCCTCCTGGACGCCTCCCTGGTGAGGTGTTCCGGGCATGTCCCACCGGGAGGAGACCCAGAGGAAGACCCAGGACGCGCTGGAGGGACTATGTTTCTCGGCTGGCCTGGGAACGCCTTGGGATTCCCCCGGAGGAGCTGCTCCAAGTGGCTGGGGAGAGGGAAGTCTGGGCCTCCCTACTTAGGCTGCTACCCCCGCGACCCGACCCCGGATAAGCGGAAGAAGATGGATGGATGGATGGATGGATGGATGGATGGAGTTAAGATGTTGAAATGTTACATTTTATTTCAGAGTTAATTTGATGCAAATACTTTAAATATTGTTATAAGAGGTAAATCCTTATTTGCCACTGGCAAATTTTAAATCAGCAAGCTATTGCCACTGGCACATTTTAAATCAGCAAGCTAAAAAGGTAACCAAATCAATATACAATAGGTACAATAGATTTCAATAGATTTAATTTGAACTCTTACAAACCCAACCTGTCATTCAAACAACACCTGTGTACTTCTTTCCAGATTATTCTGTTTTATTCAGTCATGTTTTCACAAACTATTTGCCTGCTGGTTGTTGAACGTTACTTGGCGAAGTTGGAATATATCCACCTTTTCTTATGTTGTGTTAATGTTTAGTGTATTAGACAGTTGGGATCTTCAACCATGTCTGAGAAGCAGCAGCACAAGGAGACTGAGATCAGCTTTCTTAGTTGTAAAGTATCAAAAACCATTCTTGATAAATGTGTAAACCTTGTTTGTTACACTCGTTATCTGATGGTTTATTAACGGCATAAGCATGGCCTTAGTTAACTGACTAAATCAAGCGTGTTAAATAATAATTATAAGTTGTTAAAATGCATGTTTAACTCTTATGATATAGCTTTAAACTAAATACAGTTAAGCCTATAATGCCAAAAGCATGTGAAAGAACAAAGCAAAGGATTTGATACACATGGGCTGTGAGGTCAAATAGATGTTAAATGGTGCAAAGCCATCCTTGGAGATCATAAGCTTCTGTAGCGAACCATGTTTTGACATATTTTCTAACACCATATTATCATACAAGTTTAATTTAATACAAATAAGTCATACTTTTTCTCTGCAGGGTAGCAGGCTGTTCTCACCCATAGCTGTTGCCTATTAACATGGAAATCCCAAACCAGATGAAACATTTAGTTGCACTTGCAGCAAAGGATAGTTCAAAAGTGTAGGTGGTTTTCTGTGGAGGTTATTCCTTAGTAGCTGTCTTACCTGTAGACATGTTTGTGGGCAACTAAACCTAGATGGCGGCGCGTGCAAACGTTGCGGCTTCTCTCTCTCCCAGCAACACGGTGCTTTCGTCTGTTTTGTCCTGCACGCCGCAATTTGCCGGCACGTCTTTGTCTTGTCTACGTGTTCAAGAACGCAAGTATAGCCGTGAATTCCTGCTTGATGTCGGAAAAACCGCTCATTTGGGAATAAACAGCGAACTCCAGGAGAAGCTAAATGAGCTCGAGGAGGAGTTACGTGAGCTTCGTGACTGCGAGCTGCTCTGGAAGCCAGCCCCGAGCTTCCCTTCATCGCGCCCGCCGTGGAAGTGCCACAAGCGGCGTGACGCTTCACCGCGCCCGCCGTGGAAACGCCACAAGCGGCGTGACAGGAAACAGAAGCGGGGTAAACGTGGAGGTATCAGAGCTAGGCTAGCAGCTAGCCCACACAGGCCGGCTATTCCATCCATGGTTCTGGCTAACGTGCGCTCCTTGGACAACAAATTGGATTATATACGCCTGCTACGAACGACACAAAAGACTGTGAGAGACTGTTGTGTGTTTGTATTCACGGAAACATGGCTTAAAAACAACGTTCCGCTGGAGCAGCTAACATGCTACAGAGCGGACCGAGCTTTCATCAAGGGAGGTAAGACTCGCGGAGGCGGGCTCTGTGTTTACATCAACAACGCATGGTGTCGTGATGCTGCTGTGGTCTACAAACACTGCTCACCTTTTGTGGAGTTTATGACTATTAAATGCAGACCGTTCTATTTACCGAGGGAGTTTACAGCTGTTATGATTGTTGCTGTATATATCCCTCCAAGCTCCAACAGCAAAGATAGAGGTGAGGCACTAAATGAACTATATGTGCACATCAGTGAGCAACAAACAGCCCACCCTGATGCTTTTCTCATCACGGCTGGTGATTTCAACCATGCAGATTTAAAGAGTGTTCTTCCAAAAACATACAGAAACATAAACTTTGCAACAAGAGGAAACAACACCCTGGACCAGGTTTACACCACCATGAAAAATTCCTACAGAGCCATCCCCCTCCCCCACATTGGTGCTTCTGACCATATCTGTGTTATGCTAAAGCCAGCATACAGGCCACTGGTGAAAGTCACAAAACCAGTCCGCAAGCAGATACGAGTGTGGCCAGAGGGGTCTTCAGAGGCACTCCAGGACTGTTTTGACACCACAGATTGGAGTATGTTCAAAGAAGCTGCTACCACAAACAACACCACATGTCTCCAGGAGTACTCAGACACTGTATGTTCATACATCACCAAGTGTCTCCAGGAGTACTCAGACACTGTATGTTCATACATCACCAAGTGCATTGATGATGTAACCAACCTTAAAACCATCACTGTTCGGGCTAACCAGAAGCCATGGCTGACAGCTGAGGTTCACAGACTCCTGAAAGCCAGGAATGCTGCCTTCAAAGCGGGAGATCAGGTGGGCCTGAGGGCAGCCAGAAACAACCTGGACTGGGGCATCAGAAAGGCAAAGAGGCAGTATTCTGGGAAAATAGCTCACCGTTTCAAGGACAGCAGGGATACACGCAGTCTGTGGCAGGGAATACAGACCATCACAAACTACAAACCACCCCCCCAGACCTGTGACAGCTCAGCCTCTGCGCTGAATGAACTGAATGAGTTCTTTGCTCGGTTCGAGGCAAGTAACAGCACACCAGCACATAAACTCCCCCCCTCTCCTGATGGCCAGGTGCTGACGCTGTCCTCAGACAGCGTAAGGCGATCATTCATCAAGATTAACGCCCGGAAGGCCTCTGGTCCTGACAACATACCTGGTCGTGTGCTGAAGGACTGTGCAGGGGAACTCGCAGCGGTCTTCACGGACATCTTTAACATCTCACTGAGCCAGGCCATCGTCCCCACCTGTTTCAAAGCCACCACCATCATCCCTGTCCCAAAGAAGGCAACGCCCGCATGCCTCAATGACTATCGCCCAGTAGCACTCACCCCCATCCTGATGAAGTGCTTTGAACGGCTAGTCATGAAAAGCATCACATCTGTCCTCCCTGCCTCCCTGGATCCCTTCCAATTTGCATACCGACCTAATCGCTCAACCGACGATGCCATCTCCTCTGCCCTCCACACAGCTCTCACACATCTGGACACGAAGGACTCCTATGTTAGAATGCTGTTCATTGACTTCAGCTCAGCATTCAACACCATCATCCCCCAACAGCTCATCCTTAAACTGGACAGTCTGGGGCTGAACACCTCAATGTGTAACTGGCTGCTAGACTTCCTGACCGGGAGACCACAGACAGTGCGGGTCGGGAGTAACACATCTAGCACCATCACATTGAACACAGGGGCCCCACAAGGATGTGTGCTGAGCCCCCTTCTATTCACCCTGCTAACACACGACTGCACACCATCGTACAGCTCCAACCACTTCATCAAGTTTGCGGATGACACAACAGTGGTAGGTCTCATCAGCAACAACGATGAGACGGACTACAGGAACGAGGTGAGCCGCCTGGCCTTGTGGTGCGGACACAACAATCTCACTCTCAACGTGGAGAAGACAAAGGAGATTGTTGTGGACTTCAGGAAGAGGGATGCCCAACATGCCCCTCTGACCATCAACAGCACCGCAGTGGAGAGAGTAGACAGCACCAAGTTCCTGGGAGTGCACGTCTCAAAGGACCTGTCCTGGAGCAGGAACACTGCAGCACTGGCAAAGAAGGCTCACCAGCGTCTCTACTTTCTCCGCAAGCTGAAAAGGGCTGGAGCTTCAACCCCCATCATGAGCACCTTCTACAGAGGTGCCATAGAAAGTGTCCTGACCAGCTGCATCACTGTGTGGTTTGGTGCATGTACTGCATCCTGCCGCAAGAGCCTCCAGCGCATTGTGAGAGCAGCTGAGAAGATCGTGGGCACCTCCTTGCCCTCACTGCAGGACTTACACAGCAAACGCCTCACTCGGAAAGCCCACTGCATGGCAGGTGATCCCACACACCCACTACACAGCCGCTTTAGACTGCTGCCATCAGGGAGGAGACTGAGGAGTCTCCAGGCTCGAACCAGCAGACTGAGAGACAGCTCTGTTCATCAGGCAGTCAGGATGCTAAACACTCTGCCTGCTCTGCCCCCCCTCCCATTTGAACTGCCTTAACACTAAAACTTTCTCACACATTACCACACAACACAAAGATTTTAACACTGGACTCTGTGTCATCAAACGGGTTATTCACTAAACTCTCGGTCATGTGCTCATACAGTTTGCACTACTTCTCATACTTGCACTAATGTTTGTATTACATCACTGCCTATAGTCATAATACTGTTTACATTCTCTGTTTACATTTATTAATACTGTTTACTTTTATTACTACTGCTTACATTTAATTACTACTGTTTACATTTACAGTACACTACTCTAATATCTACACCACTGCTGATACATATACAGTGTGCTCTGAACGGTCTTATTCAGGGATGCCCAATGTGCCTTACTGCATATGCCACTTTTTGCCTCTATAACAACATCAACTACTACCTCATACATATACTGTGCACATTAACTCATACGCTGCTTTGCCACTTTGCAAATGTCAATGCTAGAAACCTTTAGTTTATTTTAGTTATACTTTTTATACTCTTTTTTTATACTAGTATGCAAAAACTCAGGACAGTATTATGTTCATTAAATTTAAAGGGGACCACACATGCAAAATTCACTTTTTAATGTTTTTTTACTAAACTTTGGGTATTTACTTCATAAAAAAACAGTCCTTGTGCCAAAAAAATGCACCCAGTGGTTTATTTACTCTAAGTAGATTTATTTTACTGTGATGAAAACGGTTCGTTTTTGAAATAAAATGGAAGTCAATCGCGCCTGTGACGTCACAGGCGCGAGGACAACCCACCTCAAACCTGAGTCCAGCCCCTCACCTGGTTAGGCTCAACCCACTTCTGTATTAAACACATGACTGTTGTTTTTCATGATTTCATCTCATCTTTTGTTTATATGTTATTAATTTCATGTGTACAGCACTTTGTTGCAGCTGTGGTTTTTTAAATGGCTTTATAAATAAAGTATAATTGTTATTTTTATGTTTTTTAGTTCAATTTTTAGTGTATTTGCGATCTCTCCCAACGCGCCGCCGGCAAAAATTAAACGAGCATACCCCCGGCGTAGAGACCGGTTGCGACGGGACCCTCTTCTGGCGCCATGGAGCGGAGCTTCAACTGTACAGCCTTGCTGCAGCCTCGCAGCAGCCTCGCAGCAGTGAGGACCTTCCCCTTACGGATTAATTTACGGGAGACACTTGGTGAACTTTGTGTTGTCTTGACTGGAACAGCGATAACGCCCAAAGTCTCCGAGCGGAGCTGGCGAAAACCGGAAGAGGAACAAGCTAACATTAGCTTCGGATTCGGGTGGTCTAATGCTAAAAGGAGCAGCAAACTGCGGCGCGCTCAGACGGGTTTCGGTAAGTTATCTTAAGCTAGCACTAACAGTAAGTCAAATGAGTAATAAAAAAAGAGCTAATTTTAAAACAACAACACATTACAGATACTGGCTGTTACGAGGGCGTAAACAGATCTTTGAAGGGCGTGGACTTCAGAACTTCTATCAGAAACCGGTCGTTCAAAACGAAAGTTAAAACTGGCAGAATTAAAAAGGGTATAATTGATTATCTAAGAATTATTTTGTGCATTAAATTGAAGGAATAGGGTCTAGATAGCACACAGAAATAACATAAAAATTTAAAAAATGCATCTGAGGTCCCCTTTAATGTTTTAGTTTTAGTTTTAGAGTTGGTGTAAATTTTCATACTCTTATACCACTATGCAAAAACTCAGGACAGTGTTAGTTTTACTATTTTATGCTTATGTCTATTATTATGTTTCAGTGTTTCAATGTTTAGAATGTTTACTGTTGCACCGAGGGACTGAGAGAAACGCAATTTCCGTCCTGTGTATGTCCTGTACAGTACATATTGCAGATCTGACAATAAAGTTGACTTTGACTTTGGTACTTAACAGACATTCTCAAATGCTTTAGATATGAAAGTACTTTGTCATTCTTTCATTGTCGTTCTATTTCTTTTTCCGTTCTAGTGTCGCCTTTTTTGTCTGAGGAGATTCAGGTCTGTTAATGTCTGCATGACCATGCTGTGGATGTTTTACCTCTCAGTGGTCTCCAGCATCATCTTGTATGCTGTGGTGTGCTGGGGCAGCAGGGCGAAGAATACTGGTGCCAACAGATTCAATGAGCTCATCAAGTGAGCTGGCTCAGTTCTGTGAGTTGACCTACAGTCTCTGACAGAGGTGTCCAAGCAGAGGATGCTAAGAAAACTGCTCCAGATCCTGAACAAAACATCACAAACACTGCATGACACCTTGGACTATGACTGTAGCACCTTGTCGTAGACTGAGACCACCGAGATGCTCCACAGAACGCCACAGGAAGTCCTTCCTCGTTGTGGCGATCAAACTTTTCAACTCCTTCCTCTTTCACACATAGGACAATAAAATTAATCCTTCATTGCAATAAAAACTTTAATATTTCTCTCTGCACCTGACACATTTTAGACCTTAATTGATGGTATTTTTATATTTGATAGATAGATAGATAGATAGATAGATAGATAGATAGATAGATAGATAGATAGATAGATAGATAGATAGATAGATAGATAGATAGATAGATAGATAGATAGATAGATAGATAGATAGATAGATAGATAGATAGATAGATAGATAGATAGATAGATAGATAGATAGATAGATAGATAGATAGATAGATAGATAGATAGATAGATAGATAGATAGATAGATAGATAGATAGATAGATAGATAGATAGATAGATAGATAGATAGATATCTGGCACGAACCGAGCACCGCAGACGGACCGAAGAGTCGCCATCTGAAGCCGCAAGCCGAGCTGGCTGGCCGATCTCGGAGCTTCGACTGGAAGGGGCCGAGCGCCGCGCATGGACCAGAGAGCCGCCGTCTGGAGCCGCGGGATGGGCTGGCCAGCCGACCTCGGAGCTGCTGCGACCGGAGGGGGCCAAACACCATGCATGGACCTGAGAGCCGCCGACTGGTACCATGAGCCAGGCTAGCACGCCAACCTCAGAGCTGCTGCGACCGGAGGATGGCGAGTCCCGTGCCAGGACCAGGGTGCCGCCGTCTGGAGCCACGAGCCAGGCTAGCACTCCGAACTCTGAACTGCTGCGACAGGAGGAGGCCGGGCGCCGTGCACGGACCGGAGAGCCACCGTCTGAGCCAGGCTAGCGAGCCGACCTCATTGGATCTGAGTGCTGGGTGATGTGGACTGCTGAGACCGTGAGATGAGGTCTGCTAACATCTGAGCTGGGCGCGAGACCACAGCTACCATCATTAGGCCTGTGAGCCTCGTGGAAGGGCCACGTGGTTCGGCTAAAGAGCAACAAACCAGAGACCTGCTACTGTCAGACCAGAATTACTGTGAATTTTCTTCTTCTTCTTTCAGCTTTTCCCTTTTCAGGGGTCGCCACAGCGAGTCATCCTCCTCCACCTCACTCTGTCCTCTGCATCCTCTGTCCTCACTCCAACTACCTTCATGTCCTCTCTAACTACATCCATATTTCTCCTCTTTGGCCTTCCTCTGTGTCTTTTTTCTGGCAGCTGCATTTCTATCATCCTTCTACCAATATACCCACTGTCCCTCCTCTGGACATGTACAAACCATCTCAGTCTGTCCTCCCTAACTTTATCTCCCAGCTGTTCAACATGTGCTGTACCTTTGATGATCTCATTCCTAATCTTATCCATCCTTGTCACTCCTAAGGAGAACCTTAGCATCTTCATTTCTGCTACTTCCAGTTCTTTCTCTTGTCTTTTTGTCAATGACACAGTCTCCAGACCATACAACATAGCTGGTCTCACCACTGTCTTGTAAACTTTTCCTTTGACCTTTGCTTACACCTTTTTGTCACAAATCACTCCTGAAACTTTTCTCCATCCGCTCCATCTGCCTGGACTCTCTTCTCCACCTCTTTACCACTTTCCCCATTTTCCTGGACAATGAATCCCAAGTACTTGAAGTCCTGCACCTTTGTGACCTCTGCTCCTTGTAGCCTCACTGTTCCACTGGCCTCCCTCTCATTCACACACATGTACTCTGTCTTACTACGGCTGACTATCATTCCTCTTCTTTCAGGGTCCTGAAGAGAGTGCGTAAGTATGAACACATCACTCCTGTACCGCGTTCACTACACTGGCTTCCTGTTTCTGCCCGGATCACGTACAAAATTTATCTGCTCACCTTCCAGTGCCTGTACGGTAAAGCACCATCTTATTTAAAAGAACTTCTCACTCCTCACTGTCAAAAAGGCGTTCAATTCAAGATCAACTGGACTTTATTTGTAACAGAAGACGTTTCGCTTCTCATCCGAAAAGCTTTATCAATTCAATGAACCAGTCCTACTCACTGTCCTTCCCGCACTCTCCGCTCTTCCAACACCCATCTTCTTCTCACTCCCAGGTCTCGGTCTCGCACAATGGGAGACCGGGCTTTCTCCTGCGCTGCCCCTCGGCTGTGGAACGCCCTGCCCTCATATCTGAGGGCCCCACAGACCGTGACATGTTTTAAAAAAGGTCTTAAAACCTTTCTTTTTATCCAGTTTTTTAAATAATTAATTGTGCTTTTGTTTTTTATTGCACCCAGTTTTTTGAGTATTTTATCTGCATTTTGTGAATTTTAAGTTTTTGATGCAATTATCTGTGAGGCTCCATCCTCTTGGTTGTTCCTCTTCTTTGTTGCATTTGTGGTTGATTTTTATCTTGATTTTATTTTTCATTGTAGCACTTTGAGATCTGTTTGATGTAAAGTGCGTTATAAATAAAAGTTATTATTATTATTATTATTATTCTTTCAAGTGCATACCTCCACCTCTCCAAGTTCTCTTCCACCTGTTCCCTGTTCTCACCACATATCACAATGTCATCTGCAAACATCATAGTCCATGGGGATTCCTGCCTGACCTCATCTGTTAGTCGGTCCATCACCAGAGCAAACAAGAAGGGGCTCAGAGCCGATCCTTGATGCAATCCCACCTCCACCTTGAAGCTATCTGTCACTCCTACAGCACATCTCACCACTGTCCTGCTGTCTTCATACATGTCCTGTACCAGTCTAACATACTTTTCTGCCACTCCAGATTTCCTCATGCAATACCACACCTCCTCTCTTGGCACCCTGTCATATGCTTTTTCTAAATCCACAAACACACAATGGAGTTCTTTCTGACCCTCTCTGTACTTCTCTATCAACATCCTCAAAGCAAAGATGGCATCTGTGGTGCTCTTTCTTGGCATGAAACCATACTGCTGCTCACAGATAGTCACCTCTTGTCTAAGCCTTCCTTCCACAACTCTCTCCCAGATCTTCATTGTGTGGCTCATCAACTTAATTCCCCTGTAGTTGCTACAACTCTGTACATCACCCTTGTTCTTAAAAATGGGAACCAGCACACTTCTTCTCCATTCTTCAGGCATTTTCTCACCCTCAAATATTCCATTAAATATTTGAGTCAAAAACCTCACTGCCACCTCTCCAAGACATTTCCAAACCTCCACTGGTATGTCATCAGGTCCTACTGCCTTCCCCTTCTTCATTCTTTTCAAAGCTTTCCGGACTTCACCCTCACTAATCTTTCCCACTTCCTGGTCCACAGTTTCTATGACCTCCACTCTTCTTTCTCTTTCATTCTCTTCATTCATTAGCTCCTCAAAGTAATCCTTCCATCTTCCCATCACACTCTCCTCACTTGTTAGAACATTCCCATCTTTAATAAGCCTAACCTGCTGCACATCCTTTCCAGCCTGATCCCTCTGTCTTGCCAATCGGTACAAGTCCTTCTCGCCCTCTTTAGTGTCCAGTCTCCCATACAACTCATTGTACGCCCTCTGCTTTGCCTTAGCTACTTCCCTCTTTGCTCTATGTCCCATCTCCTTATATTCCTGTCTCCTCTCTTCAGTCCTCTCACTGTCATATTTCTTCTTGGCTAATCTCTTTCTTTGAATGGCGTCCTGCACTTCACTATTCCACCACCAGGTTTCCTTATCTTCCATTCTCTGTCCAGATGACACACCAAGTACAGGTAGTCCCCGACTTACGAGTGCTCTGACCTACGAGGTTCCGGACTTACGAGCTGGCGAATTTTTGGAAAAAACGCAAAAAATACCGAGTTTTTCTGTGTTTTTTCACCACAGTTCGTTAGCTAAACATGTGGACACACGTTTCCGATCATTTTTATGCACTCGTAAGCAGTTTTTCGATGAAAAACGAGTGTTTGTAGTCGCGCTAGCAAAACCGTTCCAACTTACGAGCGAAATTCCGGACTTACGAGACACGTGGCGGCCGTTCCGAATTACGAGATTTCCGTGTTACGAGCAACTCGTTGTAACGGAACTCGCTCGTAAGTCGGGGACTACCTGTACCTTCCTACCTGTCTCTCTAATTAGTGTTGCTGTAGTAGCCCAGTCACTTGGAAGCTCTTTCTTACCACCCAGAGCCTTTAACAGCTCGTCTCTGAATTTCTCACAATATTCTTCCTTCTTTAGCTTCCAACATTTGGTCTTCTTCTCTGATTTTACTATTTTTCTCTTCTTCGCAACAACAGTCATTCTACACACAACCATCCGATGCTGTCTGGCCACGCTCTCCCCTGCCACAACCTTACAGTCTCCAATCTCCCTCAGGTTTCCTCTTCTACACAGAATGTAGTCGACCTGTGTACTCCTTCCTCCACTCTTATAGGTCACTCTATGTTCCTCCCTCTTTTGGAAATAGGTATTGACTATAGCCATTTCCATTCTCTTGGCAAAATCCACCACCATCTGTCCTTCCTGGTTTCTTTCCTTGACACCAAACCTACCCATCACTTCCTCATCCCCTCTGTTTCCTTCACCAACATGTCCATTCAGGTCTGCTCCAATCACCACTCTTTCCTCCCTGGGAATACTCTCTATCACTTCATCCAAATCTTTCCAAAATGTATCTTTCTCCTCCCCATCACATCCAACCTGTGGAGCATAACCACTGACTATGTTTAGCATCAGACCTTCTACTTCTACCTTCAGACACATCACCCTATCTGACACTCTCTTCACCTCTACTACATTCTTTGCCAACTCCTCCTTCAGGACCACCCCTACTCCATTTCTCTTTCTATCCACACCATGGTAAAACAGTTTGAACCCTGCTCCAATACTGCGAGCCTTGCTGCCCTTCCACTTGGTCTCTTGGACACATAAAACATCTACCTTCCTTCTCTGCATCATGTCAGCCAGCTCTCTACCTTTGCCTGTCATTGTCCCCACATTTAGAGTTGCAACCCTCAGTCCTACATTCTTCACTTTCCTCCTCTCCCTCTGTCTCCTGACACGTTTCCCTCCTCGGGGTCTTCGACTAACAGTAGTACAATTTCCGCCGGCACCCTGTTTGTCAACAGCACCGGTGGCGGACGTTGTTAACCCGGGCCTCGACCGATCCGGTATGGTTTCACTTTGATGAACTCGCATTATGGTTTTGGCAAGTGTTTTACATCGGATGCCATTCCTGACACAACCCTCACCATTTACCCGGGCTTGGGACTGGCACAAGAGATACACTGGCTTGTGCTCCCTAGTGGCTGGTTTACCAGAATTACTGTGAGTAATGACGAAAGAAAGTGGACAAAAGAAACAAGAGTCGGTGGAAGATAATTTAAAAGATATGGAAGAAATAAAAAAAATATTAAACTACAAGTGCTGAACTGTCAAAATTATCATCTCATCAACATCTCCTGACTGGTCTGATTGAGAAAGAGAAACAACTGAAAGATCTGATAAGAAACAAAGGCAATAAAATAGCTGAAGTGGAACAAAAAATAGATGACAGAGCAATACACAAAACGAGACAACTTGGTGATCACTGGACTTGAAGTTAGGCGCCGGACATATGCAGCAACTGTTGCTGGTGCTAACACGACAGAGGATGCACCACAAGAAGAACTACTGACTCTGGAGGACCAAGTAGTGACTTTTTTACAGGACAAGGACATTGGCATAAAACATGAAGACATTGTTTTATGCCAATGTCACACCCTGCCCAGTAAATCAGAAAAATCCAAACCATCTATATGTAGTTATCGAGTTCATTAAGTCAAGAAACAAGGTAATAATGCAAGCAAAAAAACTAAAGGGAGCAAATGTATACATACATGAACATCTAACCAAAAAAATGGAAATACTGCACATGAAGCAAGGTTGTTAAAAAGAAAACAGAAAAAATAGCATCAACATGGACAAAAAATGGAAACATCTGGATCAAAGCACATGATGGGTCACAGGCTAAAAATAACTGAAGGGTAAAAACATAGATGAGCTCAAGAAATGACAAATTATAAATCATTGAAACAACTTGCACACAAAATTGACATAAAATACAGTCAAATGAACAAATACATTAAAATATGACAACATACGAAGACTCAGAACCTAAAATATATAATGTTGATGTGATTGATACAATTTTTCCTGTAATAAAATATAGCAAATATTATAATGAAGAGCAGTTTAATGACATCAATATGACAAATGGAGGTCTCTCTATTATTCAATTCAATAGTAGAAGTATAAATGTAAATGTATCCAAAATAACAGATTATTTAAAACAATTAAACATAACTTTTACTTTAAAAGCACTTTAAGAGACATGGCTCAATGATGAAAACACAAATAATATTCATATCGAAGGGTATGAATTATATCATATGAACAGAAATAATAAAAGGGGTGGCGGAGTCCCTCTATTTGTTAATAATGAAATAAAATGTAAATTAATTAGTGAAATGTCAATAATTGTTGATAATATTATAGAAATGATAACAATAGAAATAATAAACAAGAATGGTAAAAACATAATAATAAGTTGTGTATATCAATAACCAGGATCAAATATAGAAATATTCACTAATAAAATCATGGAACTATTGGAAAAGAGTTTTAATTAAAACGTTTTTTTGTGTGGAGACTTTAATATTGATCTGGGAAATAAAACAGATTCAAATAACATCAGTACATTTATAAATTCAATGTATAGTTTAAATCTTTATCTGTTAATATCAAAGCCAACAAGAATTACAACTCATAGTGCCACAATAATTCATAATATTTTCACTAATATAACAAATGGGGATGTGATGGGTGGTATTTTAATGACCGACTTAAGTGTCCATTTACCAGTTTTCACAATCTATAAAAATGATCAAAGCATCACAAAAGCAGTTACAACTAAGAAAAAATAAACACATCAAAAAAGCTTTGGATGAATGAAAAGATGATCTAGATAAACAAAACTGGAAGGACGTGTATGTTGATGATATGCACAGATCATATGATGAGTTTATGAATATCTTAGAAGCTCTGTATGAAAAAAGTGTGGGGAAAAATTATACAAAGAGAAATATTGTTGACCAACCATGGATGACAAAAGGGTTGAGAAATGCTTGTAAAAAAATATATTTGTATTTATGCTTCTTGAAATCTAGAACACAAGATGCAGAAGAGAAATAGAAGAAGTAAAAAAAAATAGTAGGGATTATAAGGAAACATAAGAAGGAATATTACGTTCCCATTACAGTTTTGTTTTTGTTTTTAATGTCCAGAGGACCAGACTTAGTTTTTTTTAGAGAGTACAGGGCAGTATTCCTCCGCCGCTATGTTTACGCCGTAAAACCGGAAACTGCGTAACTCGGCTTTTCAAATTTGTACTGTATTTTTATTTTTCAATGGGAGATGCGCCGTAACCACAAAACGTCGTAACTCGAGACTGTTGTTGTTTCATTCTGTTCTGTCTTCTAGCAACTATACAGAATGGACGGTTAAAGCTGTATCGTAGCTGACTTTAATCTTTATTGAAGCAGCAGAACTACATGACAAGTGTATTTCCTCTGGGGCCTCTCAGCCTGTGTCACAACCAAATAATCCCCCTGGGAACATACGGTAGGCTGAACTCACAAACAATCCACTTGTTACATCCTTTCTCTTTTCTTTTTTTTCCCAAAATATGCAAAATATATATATATTTTTTAAACATTTTCCTTCTAAACAAAATAAACATATTTTACAGGGCATTCAGATTTAAACATAGATATTTAACCTCAAGTGCATCTTCTGTAAAATAACATTTTGATAATACAAATACATTCAAAATTATCGAATTATTATTATTATTTTTTTCCCCCCAGTGCAACAGAAGCCCACAAACAAACATAGAACGTGGTTAAACTTTATGTGAGAATACTATGTAGTATAGTCCCTCAAATAGGCTGGCCTCTTAACCAGACGCCCAGACCTTGTAGAGACAGTGTCCTGATCCCCACCCTGATGACCACGTTCATCAGCAACCACAGTTTGTGCGTTTGTCCTTGGTTGTTCTAATGTTGAGGTTGGGCAATAGTTGTGCCTGAGGTGGCGACGATTTCTTCTTAGGACACCACCAGACTCCAGCTCCACCTCATAAGATCTGGGACTCACTGGTCTAATCACTTTTGCTGATCTCCAGGTTTTATAAGGCTCAAATGGTTGAACTCGAACACTGTCCCCTGCTCCGAAACGGTCTAAATATTTTGCTGTGTAGTTGTAGTATTTCTCCAGTCTCTTCGGGGGCGTGGGTTCGAATCCCACCGCTGCCACCATGTTTCATTCTGTTCTGTCTTCTAGCAACTATACAGAATGGACTGTTAAAGCTGTATCATAGCTTACTTTAATCTTTATTGAAGCAGCAGAACTACATGACAAGTGTATTTCCTCTGGGGCCTCTCAGCTTGTGTCACACCCAAATATATCCCCCTGGAAACATAGGCTGAACTCACAAACAATCCACTTGTTACAGTTGTAACCCGAGGACCACCTGTAGTTTGAAGGGTCGTCTACCTCAATCCAGGGAATTGGATTGTGGAATGGTTTGGAGAGTGATGTTAAAAATGCCAAGTCAATATGTACATTTAAGAAAAGAATCA